>JASFAX010003613.1:0-41977 GCA_030737875.1 Allium sativum
GCTTCAAGGACAAGCTATGAATTGGTGGAATGCTATTAAAGCAACTACTCCTGAAGATCAAGTTACTTGGAATCAGTTTATGACTCGTTTTAGCGAAAAGTTTATCCCAACTGCTCAGAAATCAGAATAATTTAGGAAATTTCTGGAGCCTAGGCAGAATGGTATGGCAGTATCGGAGTACATTGCTGAGTTCGATAATTTATCGAAGTATGGATTATCCCTTATTGACACTCCCGAGAAGAAGAATGAGAAGTTCATAACCGGTTTAGATCGGTACTTGGGAGAAAGACTTATAAACCATATTGATGAGGCTTTTGAGTTGATTGTTGGAAAAGCACTGAGATTAGAGAGCCTTTATCCTAAGCCCAAGACTGAAGTCGTTGTTGCATCTGCAGAGGGGCCAAAGTCGCAAGTAAGCAGTGGAGGCAAGAATAATTATCAGAACAGAAGGAAGCAGAACCAAGCTAAGGATGGTCAGAAAAAGAGCAAGAAAGATAAATAGTGCTTTAGTTGTGGCAAGAAGGGCCATTATGCTATAGATTGTCAGGAAAAGCCTGGGGAAAGGAAGTGCTTCAATTGCGGCCAAGTGGGATATCACAAGGATAATTGCCTGCAATCCCCTAAAGAAAGCAGATTGTGAAAGCATATGCTATCAATGTTGTTCCTTCTTCATCGAATGCCTCAACTGCAGCAGAGAAGGGAAAGGGCATCGTTATTCGAGGTATGCTTTATGTTTATGATGTTTCTGGTCTAGTTTTGTTGATAGCGAGGCATCCCATTCTTTCATATCTAGTGACCGGGTAGATAAGTTTGGATTGGAACCTGGGATAGTTGATAGACCTTTAGTTGTGATGAACCCGATAGGTGGTTCGACTAGTCTTTGCATGATTTGTTGTAATGTGGTCTTATTGAGTTATGGATGTATGTCTACTTGTGATTTCTTAATTGCTTTGCTAGTATCATCTCACGTAGATTGTATGAATTCAGAGGAGATGTTCCTTGAGTGCTTGTCTGATATTGGTTTAGGCCTTCGGGGCTTGTGCTTGGGGAATGTCGAGTCCGACTAGGATGGTTTGCATGAGATATAAGTAGTTGTTGTGATTTCCACTGAATGATATCTCGGCTTACTCGAGGAGTGAT
The DNA here is from genome assembly GCA_030737875.1 of Allium sativum. Taxonomy (NCBI): domain Eukaryota; kingdom Viridiplantae; phylum Streptophyta; class Magnoliopsida; order Asparagales; family Amaryllidaceae; genus Allium; species Allium sativum. The sequence goes on from JASFAX010003613.1 coordinate 1,141, forward strand.
GTGTAACCGTGACATGATAAGACAGTTCAATGGTATGGATTGCCCCGAGTTGGATTCGATAGGGCTAGGAGATGACTCGAGTGGGACTTGAGGAAGCTGCAAGGTAGTGGATTGTTTAGAACCATATGTTGATGTTCTCTTCAGTTCAAGAATTGTAGAACTTCGAAGGAATAAGATGTGCTCGTTGATCATGAAGATGCAATGAGGGTTAGGACGATTCAAGTTGGACTTGAACTCGTAAAAAAAGGTTGTTCTTTGATCTTGGAGATGCAACGAATAGAGAGACGACTCACGCTGGACTTGAGATTTGTCAGTAATGGATACTCGAAACTGGGTCAGAGTATGTGGGTAGCTCTTCTGATGAGAGTACCAAGAAATCATCGATACTTAGAGTGTTCTAGGTGGACTCGAAGCAGGGGTATCTGGGGACGCCCGTTACATTGGATCCGTTGGACGTGATCTAGTTTTCCTTGGAGGATAAACGTACGTTGGACGTACGGTAGTCCGTATGGATGCGAGGCTTCCATTAGCCTTGGGATTGGTTAGACCAGTCAAGTAGGCATCAATGTATGTATGGAGGCGGGGCTTCCATTAGCTATGGGATTGGTTGGACCAGTCAGGTGGGTGTCGACGTATTTATGGCTTTAGCAGGTGATAGATAGGAAGTGTTTGATGGATGCTATGGTTGCTATGTTTGTTCCTATTTTTATTCCCTTGAGTAGACTATCACCTATAGGATTCAGGTAATAGAGAATGAAGAGACGACGACATACATGAATGGCTGTGCTATTGGACTAGGTGCGATAGCTGATGCATTGAATAGGAGGCATGATAGTTTAGATGCTATGTTTCTTGAATGGAAGCAACTGGAGTATATTGTGAGATATGATCTCAGACGTAAGTATAGATTGGATCCAGAAATGTTAGCAAGTTTGATGGTAGACCGACTTTGATTTAGCGGATTGATTCCAGTCAGAGGAACGATCCTAACCTATTGGAAATCATCTCCAAGGCAGAGATGGGTATCAATGGAGAGATAATGAACAAGTATGGTCTTGATCGAGATGGATGACTTAGAAAGAGTGGGAGAATAGTTGTACCCAACTTTAATGGATTGAGAGATGAAGTGCTTAGAGAATGTCATCACTCAAAACTGACTATAAACGCCGGTGGTAACAACATGTATTGAGACATGAAGCAGACCTACTGCTGGGAAGGGATGAAAAGAGACGTTGGGAAGTTTATATCCAAATGCATGAACTACCAGCTAGTTAAAGCTGAGCAAAAGAAACCTAGTGGTTTGTTGCAACCATTAGAAACTCCAGAATGGAAATGGGAACAAGGCTCAATGGATTTCATTGATGGGTTACCAAGGACTAGATCGGGCCATGATAGCATTTGGGTGATTGTGGACCGATTGACCAAGAGTGCAAGGTGTATACCCGTCAAGTCGAATAGAACGACAACTAAGTTAGCTGAACTGTAGATGAAATGGGTAGTGAGATTTCATGGAGTACCCAAAGGCATTGTAAGTGACCGAGATCCGTTGTTCAATAATGGATTAATGAACAGCTTACAAGAGGCATTAGGATCAGAATTACATCTCAGTATCGCGTACCATCCTCAAACCGACGGTCAGACAGAGAGGGTGAATCGAGTATTAGAAGATCTCTTGAGAGCTAGCATATTAGATTTTGGTGGATCATGGGATGACCGTTTTGCATCTAGTAGAGTTTGCATATAATAATAGTCATTAATTCAGTATTGGTATGGCTCCATTTGAAGCTTTGTACGGAAGACCGTGCAACTCACCGTCATGTTGGTTAGAAACCGGTGAGAAATTTGTGCTTGGGCCAGATGTGATAAGGGAAACATTAGAACAGATTAAGGTTATACGATAGCGAATGAAGGCTGCCCAATATAGGCAGAAGAGTTATGCTAATAAGAGACGAAGAGAGTTAAAATTCTCCACTAGCGACTTGGTGCTTGTCAAGATTTCTCCGTTAAAGAGCGTGATTCAATTTGGCAGGAGAGGCAAGTTAATACCGAGATTTGCTGGTCCATTCCCAGTTCTCGAACAAGTTGGGAATTTAGCATATAAAGTTGAATTACTGGACAAGATGGCGGAAGTTCATAATGTATTTCATGTTTCCCAGTTAAGGAAATTAGTGCATGACCCCGATGTGGCTATTTCACCTGATCAGTCAGATGATATTGAAGTAGAACCTGAGGTGATTGGGAATCGCAAGCCGATTCTTGTTATCGAACACGATACAAAGAAACTTCAAAGGAAAGCAGTGAATCTAGTCAAGATTCAGTGGGGCGGGGATGAGAATGACTGTACTTGGGAGACAGAGGAGAGCATTAAGGAGACATATCCGGAACTCTTTGCCTGGCAAGGTTTTCATTTCGATTTAGTCTTTCCGCATGCTAGGACAGGTTTGTTCTGTTTGTTTTGTCTGTTTTGTCTGTTTGATTGTTTGTGAATGACTGATAGGCACGCGGAACACCCTTGTATGTTTTTAGTTAAGGAATTCCGGGGCGAAATTTCTTAAGGTGGGAAGAGTGTAACGACCCGCATTCTACGCATCGAAGGATCGTAGGATATTCATTTCTTTTTCGTATGGAGTCGTATGGTCGTGTAACTTTGGGAGACGACTATTGGGGTCATTTCCCATATTCATGATTTTTGCCGATTTTTAAATGACCATTTTGCCCCTATTTGATCTTGTATCGGCCATAACTTTTGATTGGTAAGGATTTTTGACTTGAAATCACTTTCATTGGATTCGGATGATGGTTTACAATTCCGTAGAGTGGTCACATTAGCCAAACGGACTCACCGTTTGGGAGATATGGCTGAAACAAGGTTTAGAAGGTGAAAAACATCTTAATTGGGCTTAACCGGGTGAGTAGCAGCAAGGCCCATTGGGGTATTTTGGGATCAGAGCTATATGAGGGCTGATTAGGGTTAAAGAAACCCTTCTTTATCATTTTTACACCCGCCAATTTCATTCCTTCAACCCTAGCAATGGCTTCTACCTTCTAAAAAAAACTCTAACCACCTTCTAATCAAGGATTAAGCTAATCAACATCAAATCAAGTTAAAATAGCATCAAATCAGAGTTGGAACTGCTGTGTTGCATAGATATTCGACCCAAATCAGAGATATTTCCAGATCTAAGATTAATTTGTGGCTAAGGTGAGTGATTTGCATCGTTTTTCACTAATTACGGCTAATTAGGGGTGATTAGTGATAATTAGCAAAATTATGGCTCAGAAAAATCTGGATAAATTTGTAAAATTCTAGAATATTATTTTAGGACTCTAATAAAAATTTGGGTTAATTTGGATAAGTTTTGCTAATTGTATGCTTAAACATGGTTAAGGGGGATTTAGGGAAAAACATGGGTTTTTGGGTATGTTTGATCCACTTTGACATGGTTAATTATCATTTTTGTGTTTGTGGTTGATGTTTTATGTTGCTATGACTGTTTGGTATGATTTATGATTGTTTAGAAAAGTTAGAAGGGTCGAAAATGCCGTCGTATGGCATAAAAATAGTCGTTGGAAGTCGTACGAAAATATACAGGAAATCAGATCAGATAGCACCCCTCCGAACCGACCCGATAGTGACACTCACACCGTCCGACCAAGGGCACCACGAGACACCACTGCCAGAGCTCCACGAACCGACCCACTCGTCGCCTACGTATTACGACCTGAACCGAAGACTATCACTGACACAGTTGCTTGAGGAAGAGGATGAAGGAGCCACGAACCACTGAGAGGATGCCTGACTCGAACCTGATTGTTGATCACGAACAGAACCGTTGGGGGAGCCACGAAGCCTGGAACACGACCTGATGTGATGACCACGAGCCGACCAAGTTCACGAATGGTAGAGGGATAACCACGGCCGAGCCGTCTTAGAAGAACCGAACCGATCCGGAGAAGACCAAAACTCGAGATGCAAAGGTAGTCCAAATGGGAAGTAGAACTCAAGATCCAGATGGGAACCAACGAATTGACTTCATGATTGGACTTTGCTACGGGACAAGTGCAAAGGGGATTATCGACGTCTATAGCTTTGATTCACCACTGAGAGACAGATATTGGCTATGGATCAGTGTAGTGGAGTCCATGGGGGTAGAGTGATCGTAGAAAGGAATTGGGTTACTAAAGTGGTAGATATCGTATACTTTACGCACTGAGTGAGAGATGTGAGGATGATTGCTATGCTTGATTGTTTGCCATCACTATGACATGCACACCCCCTCCCCCATTATCTTTACACCATATGCTAGTGTCACCTTAGAGTATTGTACATCCTGTTGTGCTAACTCATTGGTTGCAGGTTCAGGTTCAGGTATGATTGGATTATACTTGTTATTGTTTGTTTTGTTGCTTATCGCTCATACCAAACTTCTGTCTGACCCAGAGTTTTTGTCTCTTCTTATTACTCTGGGTGCTCTTAAACGGGCAGACTAGAGACAAGTTAGCTTGTTGTGCACGAGTAGCTTTCCGGAGACGAGTAGGAGGCTTACACGTATTATCCTCTATATATATTCTCCATGTGTCGCTGCTGGTCACTACTTTGGGCGTTAGTAATGCACTTTTCCTTTACTTTGCTTTAGAGACAGTTTGAAAAGTTGTAATATTGATGATGCGGAACTGAAGATGTAATTGGATTTCCGTTGCTATGATGATTTAGTTTCCAGCTTATGTAGTGTCTCGCCTGTTTTATGTCAAAGTTATGTTATTATTATATTTTATTACATGCGTTGTGAGACATTCTACAGGTTCCTTGTTAGTTCGAGTTCCCTTCTTTCCTTTCTTTCACGACCGTCCCATGCTGGTTGGACATCGGCACTGCGCACATTCATTGGAAATGTCGGCTGGTGCGGGGCAGGCCGTCACATGTATCGTATTGTGTGGGACCCATTCCAGTCAGTAACCCGGAGTAGGTATCAAACAAAGTACTCCGTACTAGGAGGAGAAGGGGCATGCTCACTAACAGATTGTAAGAGATCCCAACGTGGAGGAGGGTGTGGACGGCGCAAACCTACCAGGCCATGTGCGTGCATAAGCCGAGCAGAAGGGGATAAAACGAACGTGACACCTATAGATATGGTTGTGCACATTATTACGACGAGGGGTTGCCACTTTAGGAAGTGATACCTCCTATTGTGGGGCCAGCACAAGGTATCTACGAGGGTTAGGGAGCCGATCGATCAGGGTAGTAATTAGGATACATTAGGACGTATACCTAAGTCCACCACCTTATAGTTGAAGGGATCATCTCTTTCTGGATATACTAGTAGCAATGCAGAGTAATCATTAGAAACATATACACCTTATCTGGTCTACCTTGTCACACCTGCCATCTATGTAGTGATCTTTCTTATCCACTTTATATGCCTATCATCTTACTTTTATTTATTTACTGGCTAAAAGTAACTAGACTCGCCAGACTTTATGTCTGACCCTTTTCGTTTCCTCTTCTTTCTTCCGGTCCCCCCCCCCCCCACCCAAAGTTCTCAAGGGAGGGAATTCTCAGGCTTAGTCAGGATTCTGCTGTCGTCTTGGTTGGAGCTTCTAGATTTATTGCTCAAGCTTCTATCTTTGCTACTATGGCTTATGATTTCGGGATTAAGCTTACATTATTATTGTACTCTGATATTTGAAGTACAAGATAGAAGTTTTAATGATACACTGAGTTTATGTATTTTCAGACATATGGTGTAACCATGCTTTATGATTAATATAAGTTTATAATTCCGCTACTATTTTATATCTGTCTTGTAATGTTTCTGTTCTGTTTACCTATAACGCTTCACGAAAATTAATGCATTCCCTTAGTGAGTGACATTAACGGACGTGGGGTGTCACAGTTTGATAGACAAGCTCAGTGAGTGAATCGTATCTTGGAAGACTTACTTCGTACATGTATCTTAGACTTTGGTGGTAGTTGGGAGGATCATCTTCCTTTAGTTGATTTTTCTTACAATAATAGATACCAATTTGCCATCGACCTAGCTCCTTTTAAGGCCTTATATGGAAGGCCGTATCATTCTCTTTCATGTTGGCTTAATTCGAGGGAAAAACTCATTATTGATCCTGAGTCTACCGGGAATCATCCAAGAAGATTCAGCTTATTTAAGAAAGAATAAAAGAGTCCCAAAGATGATATAAATCCTACGCGGACAATCGTAAGGGGCCTTTGAATTATCAATTAGCGAATTTTTTATATTATTTCTGCTTTGAAAGGAGTAATACACTTCACTTAGACATGAAAATTAACTCCAAGCCATATTGGTTCATTTCCTATTACGGAGTTTGTCGGTCATGTTGCATATCGTGCAGCACTTCCTGAGTAGTTTTCAGGAATTCACAATATTTCACATCTCTTAATTGAGAAAGTTTTGTAACAACCCAATTTTTTGATACATAACGATTAACTAACAAATTGATTAATAAATTAGTAAGTTATAAGATTGTCCGAATTTTGCAGGGACTTAAAACATAGGTCCGTTGCGATTTCCAGGCTCAACTACATATTTGTTTAAAAGAATCAGACATAAAACGAACAAGTTATGGTAATTTGAATTTCAAACCAAAAAAAAACAAGGGTCATGTCGAACAGACCCTTAGCCAGGTCGATCCACCCCCTTGCCTGGCACGAAATCAAGGAACAAACATGATTTTTCCAGCGTGTTTTTCTAAATGAGCTACTTATGATTGGCCAATATTCAAATATTAAATGACGTGGCACGTTCTGATTGGCCCAACGAAGTGGCTGGCCTAGATTTATACCCTAAATCTAATGACCTAGGATCCCCAATCTAACCTATAAATAGACCTCCATAACTCCCTCATTTCTTGAAACACAATTTCTTTTGTGCCCAGGCTAGTTTTTTATTTCAGAGACTGAACAACTTAAATTTTTAAATTTTAGGAGAAGAGGTTTATAAGTAAAAATATTTATACGTGGATTCTACTGAGGCTATGGAGGAAGCTTTATGGTAAGTTTTATAATTACGTAGATTTTTTATATCTTTAGGTAATTAAACATTATAATAGTTGAAGAGTTTATGTAGTTTTTATTTACAGTTTTCTTATAGTTTTGTTCATTTTATGTTAGTTAATTAGTTTTCTGTAAATTTATTTCTGTAAATTATCCCTATAGCTTTTCATTCTTTTTATTATAGTTTTTATTTGGTTCATATTTGAAATACTATAAGATATCTTCTTAGTTTTCTTTCCCGCTTTCTGCGTTTGACTTTACAATTTTATGTTTATTTATGTCTATGCCCTAAACACACTTGGATGTGTAATATTGGCATATATATACGACTGATTTTGACGACTGATTTTATACAACTGATTATAATCCATTTTATTTTATGCACGTTGGAAAATATAATTCAAATTGAATTGTGTAAAAGAGGGTTTATGATTTTAGGGCTAAATTAGCAGATAATAAACATGTAGCACAAAAACTGTAACAAAAGGAAATTGGACTATAAATAGGCAAACAAAATATTATTTTCCAAATAATTATGACATAGGTTATAATGGATAAGGGATTTAATATATTTGCACACATAATGATAGACAATATAGATACAAAGAATCAGAATAAACGAATGTGGTTTAGATGTAGATATAATTATAACATGAGGTTATAAATGATCAAAATGACTTATTACAAAATCGAACTTAAAATGATGTTAAGCTTATAAGCCAAGTTCTATGGTGGCCCCGTAAATAGGCATTCTATGGTTCTATGGTGGCCTCGTAAATAGGCATTCTAAGGCTATTCCATGGTTTTATGGTAGCCTCGTAAATAGGTATTCTATGGTAATTCTATGGCTATTGTTCTATGGTAAATCTATAGTGGTCCTAATCCAAGGGGATGGGGCCAAGTAGCTTTTGTTGTGGGGAATCCATACTATGTATTATTACCTTATCACTGATGATCTCACACGATGGAGGAGGCTAGGGAATGCTTATGTTGAGCTAGATATGTAACAACCCGCATATTTCACGATAATATATTTAATTATAGTATCGTTAATCGAGCATATGTCTGAAAAGTCACTTTTGTATATGGATGAATTTAGACTCGAGACCGCGTCCATTGAGTTCAAAATACTGTTTGCGTGATTAAAAATAGTAAACATTCGTAAAATTTGGAACTTCAGGTAGGGCTTGGGTTAGTAAACCTAGCCCATTAGCCCTCTCCCTTATAACTCTCTTAGCAACATCTCCTCATTCATTTCATTTTCTAACACTTAAGGCAAAAATGGAGAGATGGATTGGAAATCAGAATTCCAAAACTAGGGATTGTTTCTAGAGATCCAAATCAAGGGGAAAATCAAAGAGACAACTTGAGTAAGCTTCTCCATCTCAATCTCTATCTTCTCTAACTCAACTTCTCTATGATTCTTGTGATTTCCTAAACCTATTCTTAAAAAAAAAAAAAAATGTATATGCGTCTAAATTGGAGATTCTAGAGTTCTTGTTGAAAGGAGGTTGATATAGCTTAATTTTGGTTCATCCTGCTCGTTAAGTTCAAAGGTGAGTTCTTGCGAACTCACATTTATGTAATCAAGCTTATATGCTTAGCAAGTGTACCCTTGGCACATATAGGTTGTGTGCGCGCATCTGGTTGATCGGTTTGTTGTGTGTGAACTTCCTATTGTGAGTTTTTATTTTACTATATAAATTTCTTGTGTAAACAATTGTATCACAACAATACAAGCTTTTCATGGCGTTTAAAAAACAGAATTGAAACGCTATGAAAAGTAATTTTTCTATAGTGTTTTACGTTTGCTATTGAACAAAAGCATTACAGAATATATCATCCGATGTTTACTTTCAATGGCATTTGTCTTTATGTTTCAATAGCATCTTATCTAGTTTTCCTATTGTTTGTTTAGTTATACTATACCATTTCCAGTGTGTGTTTCTATAGCATTTTTTATTCAATAGTGTTTATGAAACACTTGCCTACAATATTAATTTATAAATTTTATTTATTATCATTTTAGCTTGTTACATACACAATATGTACGTATATATGAGATAGGATCAAAAGCACCCCAATCGGTACAACACCCCCTTTAACACTATGATTTCCACCACACATTTTTGTTTCTCTCTTTTCCCAACATATTTTAACATGAATGACTATAACTGAGGTGCACATGGGGTGCTCCTAAATAATGATGTCATGGAACCCTCCTTTGTATATGTCTGTGCAGTTTGTTCGCCGCTATTTTCCTACCATATCTCCGCTATATCGTGTAGCGGATTTCCACCACTATGCTATTTTCAAATAGCCTCTGAAATAACCTCTCCGCTTTAATCCCCGTTATATTTCGATATTTCCAATATATTCTATTTTTTCAGCTATATTCTTCTATTTTCTCTTTTCTATAAAAGAAATTAATTTGAAAGTGACATTTGTACATTATAAATTTGTAAAATTAGTTTTTTTAATATAATATTTTTAACATGTATTTTTCTAAACAGAAAATAGTACAAAATTCTATTAAATTTAATCAAGCTAATTAAGTAAAAGTTTATATTTATTTACATATATTTGCATTAGCTTTTATTTAAAATTAAAATTGTACTAATTATAATTAAGTTCAACGTTAATTTTCCATTTATTTATCATATATATGTTTGTAAAAGCATAAAATATGAGTTTTGTATGTTATTTTAGACTCATCCGCTATTCCTTCGCTTTATCCCCGCTATAACTTTTTTGCACCTCGACTGCAAATGATCCGCTAAGTGCTTTAACTGTACAAGTATATGCATATATTTGCACACAAATGTGCACACAACATATTTTCACAAATAACAAATATATAAATTGCAACATAATATTTCACATACATCATTCAAATGACTATTTATATACAAAACATAGTATGTCATACACATCATTCAAACAGCTTTTAATATATTCAAACTTAATATTTCATATATATTGCTTTATCAAGTTTTTCATGTTAATATCATACAATTTTACCATCAGCAAGTTACAAAGCGGACAAACAGTAGATCTAATCTTGTTTTGTTTATGATATTTTCTTCTTAACATCAACAATAGCGGTCCTGTTAATGTCAAATAAATAGAGAAGGTATTAATAATTGTTATATCATATATTGTCAAAGTAAAAGAAACCCAAAGAAGAAGAAAAAATGACGATATACTATATAAAATCTTAATTGCAAATATGTAGTCGTTTTTGAGATTGCCCATGATTAGAGCACTCGTAAAAATGACGATGTATAGGATGAAGACAATAAGCGATGCTCTTTTAAGAAATTTAACCAGCTCGCTCACAAAAAATTGTCTCCAAAATCCAGCCAGCAATTATACGAAAATCAGATACAGAGTTGTAGCATAAAAACAATCTTATACCCTTGCAACATTGCTAGTTGATCTAGTTATGTGTTCATAGCTCCATGTCAATAAAGAATATGTTTTTAGCAGGATATAAACTCATCAATTCAACTATTTTCAATTTCATTTTTAGATGCAAAATGGCACAAAAACATTCAGCGTCAAGCATATCAGTACATAAGAAAAAGAAACTTTGTTTTTGGGGCATATAGAAGAAAAAAGTGTGTAAATTGAACCTGCCGTAAGGAACAGGAAATCTTCCCAAGTTAGAACTCAGTAACAGAAAGAGACGAATAGAACAGCATCACAAGCGTATATGTTGAACTCGCAACCTGCAAAAGCATGCATGCAAACAAGTTCAAAAAAAAAATTCTTGTCAATTATTTAAATAGAAAGGAGATCTTATATCCCATAATATGTACTTCTTAGGACTTTTTTTCAGTTATAGATGTATGTACCTGTAATATTATAGATTCTTCAGCAAGGTGGACCTATAATATCTTTGAGCCAGGCACTTCACGGAAATAACTTTAAACATCAGCATATAGAAAAGGATTACTAGATTTGATCCTTGCAATAAAAAAAATGATCAAATTAAACATAAACTGGTATTATCAAAATGTCAACGGTGTTGCTAGGCGTCTCAAAATTAAACACAATGCAGCGACGGCGCGACGCTGGCGTGTTAGCTACCAATCAAACCAAAGCATGAACAAGGTAGGCCAACTTATGGATTTGCATGTTTGATGTAACTTTTCCGCGAACTGAAACCAGATTCCCGGTCTTCTGCATACTGAAAATAATAGATAGTCAACAAAGCTCACATAATTAGAAAACTCACAATTTTATGCGAAAAATGGGAAATGCACCTTTAAAAGAAATAACGGCTATGAGAAAGAGATTAGAAATAACGAGAACCTTCGTGCTCGACATTGATGTAGCGTAGTTATTTAAAGAACAGTCAATGTGTTGGGTACTGTTTTAACTGACATTACTTGCAGACTCGTAATTTTATACAAGAAAGAGATTAGAAATAACAAGCACCTTCTTATTGATTGCTCCACATTGTTGCCGCATAGTTGTTTAGAGGACTGTAAATGTTGGGTTCTGCTTCAGCTAACATAATCAGCAAACTCAAATTTTGTAAAAAAAAAAAAAAAGGGGAAATGCACCTTTAAACTCATAATTAGCCCAACTATTTTTAGTTCTGGAATTTTACATTTTATACTATTGGAGTACCCACTGCCTTGAACAAAAAATTAGCACATGTTAAATATTCCTAACTTATTTTACAATTTGATACGGTTTCAATCAAACTGAAAAACATAAACAATAAATATAGGTTTAAACATACATAACCGACAATTCATAAACCAAAATCTAACGCAAATTTTGAACCATTCCCAAATTTCCAAGGGATGAAAACCATAAAGAAACCTAATTTTACATAATGCCAATTGAATCAAAGATTATTAGAGTTCAAATTCGCACAAAGAACGACGAAAAAATGACTAAAAAGGACAAAATGCACAAAATATCAGCAGTCATTCCGACTATATCATGAAGTAAAATATACGCCAATTAACTAAAGCCATAAAACTTGATCAAATTGATAAGGTAACGTACCAGTTATGCCCTGAAAAGCAATATTAAGGGTGCGTTTTGTGCAAGCGGAAGAGGAGAATTTGAGCGGAGAATTTAAGCGGAGAATTGTAGTTAGCGGACAATGTATTTGGCGCGTTAAGCGAAGTATTTAAGCGGAGTATTTAAGCGGACCATTTTGTTTTGTAATTTAATTAATTAATGGTTACTTAATTAATCATTTGTTTTTAATAAATAATATATATCAATAATTTACACAAATAAATAAATAAAATAAAAAATTGAAAAATTATAAGTTGCTCCAATTAAGTTCAAACCAGCTCCATTACGTAGAGCATTTCGATACGATCGCAACGCAAAAAACCACATCTCAAACAAATCTCATATGCACAAGTTATCTAATTTTAAATTTTATAAAACCTTAAATTAATTAATTAAATTAAATGATTAGTCTAAATAAACCAGTTTAATTAAATTAATGTATTAATTAATTAAATTAAATCCGACGCGTCCGATGCGTCGGACTCCAACGGACCGATTTTGGTCCGTTGGGAAACTGTCCAAAATGGACAGATTGGAAACGGATGCATCCGTTTCCAAACTGTCCGTTTTGGATGAAAGAACAGGCCATAAGTCAATATTATCAATATAAAACATGAACATGTTACGTGTATTGACCCACTTTAGCTCTCTTGATTTTCTTGTCTAAAACACGATTTTACCTTGTATCTTGTCATGTTTTTACTTCGTAATATTCTTGTCTAAATTCATAATATGCTTTTGAGGACTTTTTTTTTCCAGATATGTACTTATAACTTATCCCATAAAAGTTCAAAGATACTATAGGTCCACCATTTTCTGTAAGAGCCATGTTAATTACTTTACTTAGAATATACACAGAAAAATCTGGATAATGCTATTGTCACTAAAGCAGGAGCAATTAACAAAAAAGTGTACCGTTATGTACAAACCAGTCACCTAAGTATATACTATATAGTATATGCACATAAACATACTTGCGTATTACCAGGAACCTGTTAAAAATTCTTAATTTCCCTCCTACATAACCTATAATGAAACTTCAGTTTTTGTGAAACAACAGTTTAGCAGTAGTTTATCACATGTGTTTACAAGTATAAATTGATTAGATGTTCTTAATTAATTGATGTTTACATGTGTATACTTCCTATCATGAAGTGATAATCAGACCCCTCCCCCACCCTCCCCGTCCCGCCCAAAAAATAATAATTTACGAGCATGCTTGAATTCTGTTAAAAAAAGAATAATAATGATAATAAATTATTTACATACCTATTCAGCTCCAAACAACCTAAAAAATCAAAAGCAAAAATGAGTCCCAAGCGTAATATCCAAAGGTTGTTACCTAAGGTTGTTACCTGGAGATCATTTATTGTATGACAACACACAAATTGATATGTGTTAACCGGTTTTTTGGCTCCAGGAGAGCATCAGACACGCTCAACTCAATGTATCTCGTGAAGCTGAGGCCGGAAAGGAACACATAGAAGTGAAGGAAGCAGGATCAAGAAGGGATTACACCGCTTGTGGCCTCACGACATGCAGAAGATGCCCGCAAACCAAGGCTTCGGACCTCGAAGGAGTTACGAGTCTCGACCACCCGGTCCTGGGACCCTCGCGCCCCTCGGAAGGACCTCATCCAGGCATGACGCGGAATTCGCACCCAGCCGGGTGCGAAATCTCGCTCCCATGCCTGGGTTCGGAATTTCGAACCCATGCTTGGGTTCGAAATTTCGAACCCAATGGGTGCTAGGTCTCGAGCCTAGCGGGTGCGAAATCTTGCACCCATAACTGGGCTCGAGATCCCGAGCCTAGCGGACGCGAAATCTCGCGCCCACGGCTGGGTTCGAGATCTCGAGCCCAGTGGAGCAAGATTTCGTGCCCACGCCTGGGTTCGAAATTTCGAACCCAACGACTCGAAATTTGAACCCATGCTCGGGTTCGAAATTTCGAGGCGCACGGGTGGCAGGCTCGAATTTCCTGCATGTGGTCTCTATTCCTACCTAATCCTACCTACACCCACTCCTATAAATAGCCTATGGCCTCACACTTCAAGGGGGTTGGATTTTCTTTACTTGAAACCTCCCTAGAGCTTCATGAGCTCCATTAATGGCATTTCCTATTTGAAGAAGAAGAAGAATTAAATATTCTTTTTCCCAAATACCTAGCACATTTCAATTATGAAAATGAACGTAATGAGCATGGCTCTACCCTGTAATTCTTGAGTGATTAATAAAAGTTCAACAACCTTCCAAAGTGGACGTAGGCCTAATCCACGGCCGAACCACTATAAACTCTCGTGTCATTCACCGCTTTCTCTTACTTAGTCTTGCGACCAAATTAACTATTCCTAGTAATAGGAATCTTTGGTGTTTACAACATTTTTTTGCCGTCAACATTTGGTGCATACACTGAGAACCTTTTATCGAGATTTGCGTCTTTCTTCCACATTTTCATCTCGACTTTGACAAGCTTGAGGTTCCTTGCCTAACCCGCTGTCGAGTCCGCTTACGATGGTAAAGAAGTCAAAGAACGCAATGGTCGGCTCTTCAGCCGCAGCCGAGGCCGGTACCTCCCAAAAACCTTAACCGGTAGATGTCCTAGCCCCTAACGAAACCATCCCTCATGTTGTGGACCCCGAAGCGCCCGTTACCTAAGCTCAAATTCGCGCGCTTAATGAAAGATATGAGAACACCGCGGTCGGGCTTAACCAAGCATTAAGGGATAACATCGGTCTTATGTGCAACCTTCAAGAATGTCAACGCGTCGTCGTCCGACTTCAATTGGCTTGGAACAATGCTCGACCCCCACCAACCGCATCAGAAACTTCCTCTTCTGAGTCAAGGGGCCCACACTAAAGGAGAAGGTTCACCCTCATCAACAATGTCGCCGCTCGCACCAATGCCCTCGATAACGGTAATGGTCATGCCAATGGAAACGGTAACGGCGACCGAACTACAGTCACATATAGCGAGGGGGCACAACATCGAGACCGCTCTCGCTTGATCATCAATGATGGACCAGGTCCTACAAACCAACCTTTTCCTCGACACAACCCGATGGTCGCTAATCAGGGTGATGGGCCAGCTGTTCCAACAGCCCATGCTCCTCCGGAACAGGATCTGCATCACCCCGCTCCACCTCACCATCAACACCAAGACCCAATCATAAATGTCGAGGACATGGAGGAAGATTATCCAAACGTCCATCATAGAAGACGGTCTCGCAACAGGACTCTAAAGTTGCGTCAAAATCCGTGGATCCCAATGGCGGATCCCCATCCAACCTACCTTCCCGACATGATATGAACGGTCATGAAGGAAATGCGAGGGGGCGCACACGGCACATGGGAAGCCCATATTAGGCGTAACCCCTTCACAAGAAGATAAATGAGGCCGAATGACCGAGGCGCTTTAGCATGCCACAAATGCTGCTCTACGATGGTACCACTGCTCCTTGTGCCTTCTTGAATCGCTATGAATGGCAGATGGACTCGAGCCGGGGTGATGATCCCAAATGTAAATGCTTTCTGATCTTCCTGTCTAGTACCGCTTTACTTTGGTTCTCGCGCCTCCCTCTCGATTCCATTAACAACTTCGAAAAACTAGCAACAAAGCTGGTCAAGCAATTCAGGGTGCATATCCCAACTCTGAAGAATGCCCTCACCATATCCAACCCATACTAGGGGACCGCCGAGTCTCTTAGGAACTACCTTTCCCGGTTCAACACAGCTCTCGCCGATGTTGAAGATCCAGATCCTTGCACCATACTCTTTCAGCTAGCAAAAGGTGTCCTCCCTACTTCAGAGTTCGGAGCCTGGATCTATCGAAATTAGCCAAAGAGCCTCGACGCATTCTGTGAGGAGGCAGACCAATACCTGTGCTAAGAAGAGGCAAGGCGGAACTGGCTTTCCGCTACGAGTCGTCCCTATGACTCCCAAGCAGATACCACCAATAACCAATTCTGAGGTAGGCGAGGCGGGGAGCTCTTCGACCAAAACAGGAGGCAAGTCCCCAAAGGCAAAAACCTAACAATGGCAGGCCAGATGGAAAAAACAACGAGAAAGCCTCAGCAGAATTAAGAAAGCCCAGCGCTTGCCAAGCTTTCGAGACCTACACCCCGTTGAATGAAGAAACAGAGACAATCTACTTGGAAACGTGTAACACCCTTCCATACAAGAAGCCGCGCATCAGAGAATCAACCGACCACAAGAACACCGGGAGGTACTATCGATACCACGACGTGTACGAGCACGACACCAACGAATGTCGCTAACTTAAGGATGCAATCGAGAAACTTATTCATGAGAAATGGCTCGAGCAATATGTCCAAGAGCCCTTTCCCACCGAGGAAAACTCGCAACCTACAGCGCCAGCTCCACAAGCAGCCGCCAAGGGAGCTCTAGGACCGTCTAACCTAAGACGAGGAATCGTGATCAACACCATGGCGGACCTTACCCCACACATAACAGCTTTCAAAAAATGGAGGAATATGTGAGTTCCATAAAACATGCTACTTACGGAGCCTGCTCCTCTCTCCCTGAGTCCATCCCATCCAAGCTACAAAAATCCATGCGGGATGACGTCATCTTCCGAGAAAGGGAATCGACAGGGGTGGAAATCCCGACCACCGATCCATTAGTCATCACTACCCAGATCGGTGCCGCTTCCGTTTGGAAGGTCTTTATCGACCCAGGAAGCTCGGTCAACATCATATTTAAGGCCGCCTACGGCCAGATGAAATTAGAAACGAATGAGTTGAAGCCATGTCACGCCGCAATTCACGGCATCAATGGGGCCTCTAGTTCCCCCGTAGGGATGATCGACCAACCCGTAGAACTGGGCGAGGAGGACCGAAGTCGAGTCCGAATTCTCACTTTCATGATCACAGACATCGACTCCCCCTACAACGCTTTCCTAGGGAGCCCCTTTCTCACCGAATTCCGAGTTTACATGGCACCACAGTCTCTCCTAATGAAATTCCCGACGGAAAATGGGATCGGGACCATCAAGGGTGACCAAGTAAGTAAGTGCCAGGGAATGTTACGCAATAAAATGGAAGAATGCGTGGAATAAGGACAAGGGCAAAGCCATGCCCGCTCCTTCTTACGCCAAGAATGTCTCTGCATTGCAATCAGGGCGTCTGGGCCCTATATCAGGTGCCACTCCTGTCTTTTTGATGACCTCGACCCACAGAAGGACGAAGAGCCCGAACATGAGAGGGCTACCCCGGTCCAATCCGCAGTGGACGTTCCTGTCAACCTCGACGACCCAACAAGGGTATTGAAGGTAGGGTCACAACTCCACCCAGCAGTTAAAGAAGATCTCATATGCTTCCTAAAAGCCAATTTAGACGTGTTTGCGTGGACTCACTCCGACATGAAAGGCATCGACCCCGCAATTGCTTGTCATTCCCTTGGCTTATATCGTGGAATACCTCCAGTTAAACAGAAATGCCATTTTTTAGGACCCGAGAGGTCCAAGGCACTCAAAAAAGAGGTGGACCGTCTGCTCAACAATAACTTCATCCACGGGGATGACTACCCCAAATGGGTTTCCAATCTAGTTCTGGTTAAAAAGGCCAACGGTAAGTGGCGAACATGCATCAACTTCTCCGATCTGAGCAAGGCATGTCCCAATCACAGCTTCCCGCTCCCAAGATCGATCGACTAGTCGATTCGACCGCCGGATACCAGCTATTATCCTTCATGGACGCCTACTCAAGCTACAACCAGATCCCAATGAGCCTCCAGAACCAAGATCATAAATATTTCATAACCGACCTTGGGCTCTATTGCTACCGTGTCATTCCTTTTGGCCTTAAAAATGTTGGTGCCACTTATCAACAAATGGTTAATCAATTCTTTAAAAATCAAATCGGAAAGTCCATGGAGCTGTACGTGGATGATATGCTAGTAAAATCTAAAATATCAAGCGATCACGTCCATGACCTCTCCAAAATGTTCGATGTCCTTCGCTTGTACGACATGAACTCAACCCCCTGAAATGCTCCTTCGGAGTCGCCTCGGGAAATTTTTAGGTTTCATTGTCAATTCACGGGGCATGGATGCTAACCCAGAAAAAATCCAAGCTATTCGGGACATCCGAGTCCTCGAGAACATCAGGGATGTTCAAATTCTGAACGGAAAGGTCACCGCTTTAAGTCGGTTCATCTCTAAGGTAACGACCCGCATTCTACGCATCGGAAGATCGTAGAATATTTATTTCTTTTTCTTGGTAAGTCGTATGGTTGTGTACTTTTGGGAAACGACTAGTGGGGTCATTTCCCATATTCATGATTTTTGTCAATTTTTAAATGACCGATTTGCCCCTAGCCAATACTGTTTTGGCCATAACTTTTGACTGGAAAGGAACTTTGACCTAAAACCACTTCCATTAGATTCGTTTGATGGTTTACTTTTCCGCAGAGTGGTCATAATAGCCAAACGGACTTACCATTTTGGATATATGGCTGAATTAAGGTTTAAAGGGTTAAAAACAGCTAATTATGGCTAATTATGGCCAAACAGAGAATCATTTCATATTTGGTATTTCATTTGTGGCCAAGGTGAGTGATTTGCATTGTTTTTCACTAATTATGGCTAATTAGGGTAATTAGCAAAGATTAGCGAAATTATAACTCAGAAAAATTTGGAAAATTCCAGAATATTATTTTATGCCACTGATATGAATTTGGGTTAATTTGGACTAATTTTGCTAATCCCGGAATTTAGGGGATTAAGGGGTGATTAGTGATAATTAGCGAAATTTTGCATCATAAAAATCTGGAAAAATTTGTAAAATTCTAAAATATTATTTTGGGGCTCTGATAGAAATTTGAGTTGGTTTGGTTAAGTTTTACTAATCTTATCACTAGTTGTTGTTAAACATGCTTAACGGAAAAATAAGGGTTGTTGGGTATGTTTGATCCGTTTTGACATATCATATTGTTGTTTTGCTGTTTGTGGATGTCTATACATGGTGCTATGGCTGTATGGTATGCTTTGTGATTATTTAGAACAGTTAGAATGGTCGAAAACGCCGTCGTGTGGCATAAAACAGTCGCTAAAAAGTTGCAGGAAAATATGCAGGAAACCGGATCGGATCGCCCCCTATCTGAACCGACCCGATCGTGAATGTAGAGACCACGAGCTGGAGGACTGTTTCTGACACGAATCACCACGTGGAGACTCCGAGTACCATCACGAACCGATTAGGATTCCACGAGCTGCTCGCACCTAAAGCTCCGACCCGATCCGAAGTCACGACCTGATCCGACGGAGGAAGCACGAACCTATCCGATGGAGAGCGAGCACCACGATCCGACCCGAACCTAATGGGTGCCCACGATCTGAACTAAAGGAGTTGAAATTGACGAACCGATCCAAAGAAAAGTGAAGAGAGAAGACCGAACCGAACTGGTGACGCACAGTGGGCTTGAAGATGACCAGGAACCGGACCATGGTGAATTGCATCCGAGCCGAACCGAGGGAAGAAGAAGCCGAACTAATCCGGGAAAGAAGACAAATAACCCGAGATGGAAAGGTAGTCCAAATGGGAAGTTAGAGCTCAGGATCTAGTTGGAACCAATGAGTTCACTTCATGAGTTGGGCTTTGCTACGGGACGTGTGAAAAGGGGTTATCGATATCCTTAACTTTGGTTCACCGCTGAAGAAAAGGGGGCATGTAGACGAGCCAGAGCTAGGCTGGTTGGCCCATTTGGGTTATTGACTATGGACCAGTGCAGTGGGGATAGTGTAATACTTGTACGGAGTTGCCGTCATAGCCCCAAAAGAGCAAAGTGGGTCGTAGCAATAGTTGTACGGAGTTGTCGTCATGACCCCAAAGATTTGGTGGCCAGGGAAATGGATATCGTATGCTTTATGCACTGAGTGAGAGATGTGAGGATGGTTGCTATGATTGATTTGTTTGTTATCACTATGACATGCACACCCCCTCCCCCGTTATCTTTATACCATGTTTAGTGGCACCTTAGAGTATTGTACGGTATGTAGTGCTAACTCTTTGGTTGCAGGTCCAGGTTCAGGTATGGTTTAGTATACATGTTATTGTTCTATTTAGCTGCTTATCACTCATACTAGACTTTTTATCTGACCCAGAGTTTTATGTCTCTTCTTATTACTCTGGGTGCTCACACGAGAAGACTAGAGACAGGTTAGGTGGTATGCACGAGTAGCTGATCCGTAGACGAGCAGGAGGCTTCCACGTATGATATATATAGATATTCTCCCTGTGTTGTTGAAGATCACTGCTTGGGCATTAGTAGTGCATCTTCTACTTTATCTTTCTTTTGCTTTAGAGACAGGTTTAAAGTTGTAATAATGATGATGGATCATAAGCTGTATTTGGATTTCCGCTGCTATGTTGGTTTAGTTTTCAGCTTATGCACTGTCTCGCCTGTTTTATGTCAAAGTAATATTACTATTATATTTTATTCCATGCACTATGAGACATTCTACAGGTTCTGTGTTAGTTCTTTATCTTCCTTCTTTTCTTCTAACGACCGTTCTGTGATAGTTGGACATGTGTACAGCGCACTTTCGAAGGAAATGTCGGCTAGTACAGAGTGGGCCGTCACATCTAAGGCCATCGATAAGTGCATCCTCTTCTTCAATTTACTCCGAAAAGGGAAACACAACTTCGAATGGACCCCCGAATGCGTCTCTGCATTCAAGGAACTTCTGGATCACTTAGAGCGACCACCTATCCTCTCTAAGCCTATAGACCATAAGGACTTATATATTTACATGGCTGTTTCTACGCAGGCAATCAGCTCGACACTAATACACCTCAAAGACCGTACTCGACGACCCGTCTACTATATCAGCAAGCGGTTAACCTGGGCAGAGAAGGACTACCTGAATCGAGAGAAGCTATCATTCTTCTTGTTGATTTCCTCTAGAAAGCTCCGACCGTGCTTCTAGTTGCATCCCATAAAAGTTTTCACTAACCTGCCACAATATCCGGTCCTACAATGACCCGAGGCATCAGGGCAATTACTAAAGTGGAGCATAGAGTTAAGCCAGTTCGAGATAACCTTCATCCCTCGACGAGCCATCCTCGGCCAACCCCTCACAGACTTCATCCTGGAGTTCACAGCCCCCAAGGAGGAACCCACGGTGAACGCCGAAATTCCCGTTGCCTAGTGGAAATTGTTTGTAAACGGATCCTCTAATAGAAAATGCTCCGGGGCCGGAGTCGAGCTCATCACCCCTGAGGAACGCCCGATGTATTACGCGTTGAAGCTAAATTTTCCTGCTACTAACAACGACGTGGAGTACGAGTCCTTAATCGCCGGGCTTAGAATTGCAATCGAACTCAAGGTGGAGATCATCACATTTTCTCCGATTCGCAGCTTATCGTCCGACAAGGACTGGGAGAGTATCAAGAGGAAGTAGGACGGCTCGCCCAGTACCTGGCCCTGGTTCAAGGGCTACTCGTCTAGCACTTCACCATCACCCATATCTCATGCGAACAAAATGAAAAAGCAGATTCCCTCGCCAGAATGGCAAGCTTCGAAGATCCGCAACTTAATGAATTCTCCCTAGTTGAAGTCCTTAATTCTCCAAGCACCAAGTAAGGGCAAGACGAGACGATTATGAGCACCAAACCCAAGCCCAAGTCCTAGATGACACCGATCAAAAATTACCTACAGCACGGGATCCTAACAAAGCATTACAAGGAAAGGTGCGCGCTCACTCGCCAGTCATCCCGTTACCTTCTTATGGATAGGGTACTCTACCGTGGAAGTTTTTCCGTTCCCTTGCTCCAATGCGTAGCTCACGGCGATGCCCTCCAAGTACTAAGCAGTGTGCTTGAAGGCGAATGTGGCGATCACACTAAGGGCAGACCCTGGCCAGAAAGATTCTTAGACATGGTTATTACTGGCCTACGCTTGATCAAGACGCCGCAGACTACGCTCGCAAGTGCGATAAGTTCCAGCGCTTCTCCAAGATTCCACGAGCCCCGCCTACGGAACTGTCTCAAATGGTCATCCCGTGGTTGTTTGGCATGTGGGGATTCGACATCATCAGAACTCTTTCAATGGCTAGAGGTGGGGCATGATACGCCGTCGTCGCAGTGGACTATTTCACCAAGTGGGCAAAAGCTGAAGCTCTCGCCACCATAACCACGAAGAAGATGATCAACTTTGTCTTATGCAACATCATTACCCACTATGAAGTGCTTCAGGCTATCATCTCCGACAACGGCACTCAATTCGAGAGCACCAAGTTTAAAGCTTTCTATCAGCGCCACGACATCGATAAAAGATTCTCAGCTGTGGCTCATCCCTAAGCCAATGGGAAAGTCGAGGCAATTAACAAGGTCATCAAATCCACCATCAAGAAACGTCTGGAAAAGGCTGGGGGCATGTGGGCAAACGAACTCTCTCTAGTTTTATAAGCTTACTGCACCACCCACAAGACAGCAACCGGCCATACTCCTTTCGCCCTCGCTTATGGACTAGAAGTTGTCATTCCCATTGAGCTCAAGTTACAATCCCATCGAGTCACGTATTTTGATCCAAAGACAAACCAAGATTTACTTCTAGGATCACTCGACTTGCTAGAAGAAGAAAGGAACGAGGCCAATATCAGAGCCGCCGCCCAACGACAGCGAGTAGTCCGATACTTCAATTCCAAGGTCCGCCACAAGGACCTCAATGTCGGCGACCTAGTTCTTAAGCGGATTTTCCCCCTGCTAGTAGGCCTCTCGCCTCACTGGGAAGGCCCATACTCCATACATCGAAAGCTCAGCGATGGAACCTTCAGGCTCGCCACCGTCGACGGAGCTGAACTCCTAAGGGCATGCAACAGCGAACATCTGCGCCGCTATTTTACATAACTCAGTTTACGGTTGTTCATGCTTTTCGAGCAATGTTCTGTTTTGTCAGAAATTCAAGGCATTGTAAAGGCTATTACTACCAAAGTTATTAGCAGAAATGGTGTTCAATTTCCTGTCTCGCTGTTGTTTACTTATCACATAATGCATCCTGTTTTCCAACAACCAACTCGATTCACACCTGCGAAAACCGCATCGGCATCCCAAGCACGGGATGTGACGACTGCCCACAGCCCCCACACTCTACAAGAGGAATAATGCGCTGAAAGGTGTGCTAGGCAGCTATGGACGATCATCAAGGTATGGTAGATAAACGAAATCTGTCGTAAACTCACAACGCAAGGATAAAATATAATAGAACATATACAACAGGTAATGATAGTGAAGCAGAAAACACTAAACTTTCATGACAACTAGAAAGTATTCCCATACACATGGATAACAATAGTAGTGTTTGTACAATTTTCCTCACTACAACACTCATAAAAATAGCATACAACAGAAACAAATACTAAATAGTATTAAAAATAGTACACCAGCCTCATGCTCGCCTCCGAACAGCAACATCGTCCTCACTTAAGCTACCTGTTACCTGCTACTTAGTCTTCCCGTCCAACAATCGGATGAACAGCCCAAGGTTATAGGAGGAAACATAAAACCTTGAGTCAGACAACAGTCTTAGTGAGTGATAAAACAACTAACAAACTTCAACAATAAAGTATATGAGAAGGGATAGATAAGCATACTAGTCTACCCACTACACCAGAGAATAACTCAATCTTATATTCCCAACATCGGACAGTGATAGATTTACTATAAACAATTCAATCATTCATCCATGGAAACCAAAACACCCATTCAATCACGGAAATCACTCATAACATCCAGATTATATATATCTCATGTAGACCATCCTAATCAAATTTAACATCCCTTTAGTACAAGCCCCAGAGGCCTAAACCAATATCAGATAAGCACCCATGAAACATCTCTTTCGACTTTGGACAACCTACATGAGACGGTATAAACCGAACAACCAATCATCCATGACTGACTCTGGCTATCACCGCTAATCTAGCTTTGAAACCATCGTTAATCATATGGCGGCCAACCTTGCTAAAGGTCAAGGGCTAATGGTAACCCTAGTTCTAGCATAAACTCCATATGTCCAACCTTGACAATGCCCAACCTTGATAACTAGGCCTTTCAACGATACCCAAGGTACTCGACCTACAATCGGACTTTTGGGTACCCCCATTATACCCCTACTTTGAGCCTGCTAGAACTTACGACAACGATAATCTCTCAGCCCTCAATATCTCTAGTCGCCCAACCTTGATGGCTATTTACTTCTCGAGCTACCATTATCCACCAACTGACGACATTTGAGTATTTTGCCTATTCATTGCTTTTCGCCGATCAACGAACGTATCACATAACTTCGAACATCCCCTTCTGGACTCTTGTCGAAGCCACCACCATCGTTGAACCAACCAACATCTTTATAAGGTTCAAAGAAATTCATAGCATTATTTCAGCACTTCCCGATTAAATTTACTTTGAAGTCACACCATCACTGGAAATGTCCAGGTCACCTTAGTCTGAATCATTTCTGGCTGATCCAATTCTGGCTGAGCCAATTCTGGTTGAGCCAATTCTGCCCGATCCAACTTCTACCCGATCCAACTTCTGGCTGAGCCAAATTCTACCTGAGCCAACTTCTGCCCAATCCAACTTCTGCCCGAGCCAACTTCTACCCGATCCAACTTCTTCTCGATCCAACTTCTGCCTAATCCAACTTCTGGCCGATCCAACTTCTGGCCGATCCAACTTCTACCCGATCCAACTTCTAGCTGAGCCAACTTCTGCCCGTTTTCGACCAAAACTTCGCCAAACGACGAATCGAACGAAACCAACTAAACCAAAATCATCAAACATAATTATACATATCATAACATTACTAATCACACGAATATCACGATTTCCACAAAAATGATGTAAATCTCACCAAAAACCGTTAAAATGAACATATGATCAAAATGAGAGATCTAACTAACACAAACATGTAAAATGACATGAAATTAACGAGTAAAACTTGTTAGATTAGATTATAGGGTGATGCATACAAATGAACATGTAATAGTTTAAATCTATGGTAAAACATTCAAATTTGATAATAAATATGCACAAACACTCATATACTTCATTGCATTCATGTGAGAGATGTAAATCACTTACCGATTCTCCAAAATAAGCTAAACTGATATAATTATGAATCTGAACAACGAATACTTCGAACCATGCTCCTTGATCCGATGAATTTGCCCTTGGAATGATGTAGATCTAGCCTCGAATGGTGTAGATCTTCGATTTCCCTCCTTGGATTTGGATTTTTAATGGTGGAAAGTTGTTCGAGAAAGAAGAAGCACAAGGTCTCCAAATGAGAGAATGAGAGAAGTAGCCTATTCTCCATACCCCTCAACCTCTATTTATAGTTTCCACCAACCCACTAATGGGCCTCCCCAATTCAGCCCATTAGGCTCTCCAAACCTGAACAACCAACTGAAAAACCCTAAAACAACGATTTCTCCCAAACCACTGAGCCAAATCCTTAATGTAACCACTCTACGAAAAGGCAATCATCAATTCCTTTCCAATGGCACAAGTCTCACCCTTTGATTCGACTTGAGTCAAAAGTTATGCCCTGTACAAGACTGATACTGGCAAAATGTTCACAAACAAAATCGGTAAAAATTATGGACATGTCTCACATCCCCATAAGCAACATATTAAAAGATGAGAATGGTCTGACCCCCAGGGATTAAAATAAAAATATTTTACGATCTTCTGATACATAAAATGTGGGTTGTACATTCTTTCCCCCTTAAGAATTTCGCCCCCGAATTTCCAAGTAAACATAAGCAACTACAACAATTTCCGCATGCCTATCATCCATGAGAAGCCAATTCTATCACCCAAACTAGAAAACAACAAGCCATGCATCCATAGCCTTGTCCTAGCACGCGGAATTCTATCAAACAACCCCCAAAATAACAACAATATCAACAAGTAACAATAAGAACAACAAGTAATAATGATGTGATGATGGCGCGATATCAATGGGTCCTATGGACGAAGAATTTTGGATGGGTCTTCCTTATACTCTCCTTCGTCCCCCATGTACCAACGTCGCCTTCTCCACTCCATTATAACTTAACTAAATAAAACGCCCTCTCCCTAAGCTGTTTCGTGTTATTCTCCATAACACGAAGCGACTTATAAGGTTTTGTAATTGCAAACTAGACTACAAGGTTGACATACTACTCCGGAGGTACTACCACATCCGGACCATGCAAATATTTTCGCAAAAACAGCTCATAGAATATTGTGCACACTCTACATCCCTCGCGTAAAATCACTTTATACACGAGCTTTCGGATTTGCTCGTCTATCAGAACCGGTCTAACAACCAACCGCACTTAAGCTACCCACAACAACATTTATAAGCATTGTTGATAACTCCTCCAACATGACCGACCCATTTCCTGGCTTGGTTCTAGGTAGTCCAATGATAAAATCCATTAATACTTACTCCTACTTCCATGTAGGAACTTTTAATGGATGAAGCAACCCACTCGGCTTCTTCTGTTCAGCTTTCACCAACTGACAACTCATGCACATGGAAATGAACTTTCCAATATATTGCTTCATCCCTTCCCAATAGTAGTTTCATTTCAAAGCTTGATTCATTTTATTACCACCGGGATGAATCGTCAAGTTCGAGTGATGACATTCTCTCAGAACCACATCTCTCAATCCGTCAATATCAGGAACAACTAATGGCATATGCTTTCGAAGCCAACCTTCCCAATCAACTTCGAACTCTTTGTCTTTCGGTTCCAGCTTCGGGATAAACTCAACAAGCTTTGCATCTTGCCTTTTGGCTATCGCCAATCCTTTCGATGGGAGTAGGTCTTATCATAAGCTTGCCAACATTTTAGGTTCTAACTCGCACTTTGGCCTGAAATCAAACCTTGCCAAATACTCAAGGCTCTTCCATTCCGAAAACATCGCTCCTAAACTTGCGTGCCTTCGACTCAACATATCTGCAACTGCGTTACCTTTACCAGGAGTATATGCTATATTCAAAATCATACGATGCCAGAAACTCCAACCATCGTTGCTACCGAAGATTCAAATCCTTTGGGGAGAAACGATACTTTAACGACTTGTGATCCATGGACAACTCGAATCTAACTCCCAATAGGTAATGTCTCCACATCTTCAGAGCAAACATAATCGCAGCCAACACTAAATCATGAGCTGGGTAATTTCTCTCATGCGGCTTCAGCTGTCGACTCGCATGGGCCACAACCTTATCCTTCCGCATTAGCACTGCTCCAAGTCCAGTACCACATGCATCGGTGTATACCACTATCTCTTCATTCCCACTCGGAATGGTTAACATAGGAGTACTCGTTAGTCTCTCTTTCAAGATTCTGAATGCTTGTTCACACATTACATTCCATGTGAACACTTGGTTCTTCTTCATAAATCATATTAACGGTGCAGCCATCTTGGAGAAATCCTTGATAAACCGTTGGTAATATCCTACCAACCCAAGGAAACTCTGAATATCTGCTGCATCTTAGGTCTATCCCAGTCCCGGATTGCTGCCACTTTGGCGGGGTTAACTGCTATCCCATTTCCAAAAACAACATAACCTAAGAACCTCACTTCATCCTTCCAGAAGTGACACTTCGAAAACTTAGCTTTCAACTGATGCTTTCGCAAGATCTCTAACACAACTCTCAAGTGCGCCTTGTGCTCTTCGTTATTCCGAGAGTAAACCAAAATGTCATCCATAAACAAATCACGAACTTGTTCAACTGATCTCTGAAAAACCTATTCATAAGATCCACAAAATATGCTGGCGTGTTAGTTAACTCGAATGGCATCACAAACCACTCGAAGAATCCGGATGGTGTCCTAAAAGCAGTCTTTGTTGCACTATCCTTGGCCACCCTCTATTGGTGAAATCCAGTTGCCAAACCCATTTGAGAAAACACTTTGGCTTCGTGAAGCCGATCGAACAAGTCATCAATCCTTGGCAACGGATACTTGTTCTTCTTATTCACCTTGTTCAGCTCACGATAGTCCACACACAATCTTAATGAGCCATCTGTCTTGGTTGCAAACATGACTGCTGCAACCCATTCGGAAACACTTCTCCGAATGAATCCCTTTTCCCAAAAGGTCACAAATCTGCACGTCTAACTCTCACTGTTCCTTAGGTGTCATCTTCCTAAGAGGCATAACGATTGGTCTAACAACCTCAAACAAGTCGATCGTAAACTCGATCTCTCGATGCGGCGGCAACCCTTTGACCTCATCAAAGACATCTTTATACTCCTTGGCGATCAACATAGATGACAAGCCTTTTTGTGGAATCACAAGCGAATATAACAACTTATAAGAACACCGTCTTCAGGTTACCCCGAATCAACACCTCCCGCCCTTCCACATCCCCGACTGTCATCTCTTGCTTTTCATAACTTACTTTTCCTACACATCTCTTAGGCCAATCCATGCCCAAGATGATTTCAAACCCAGCGAAAGTTAAAATTAAGCAACCACTCATAAATGAGCATTCACGATCAACAATACTAGATCCACAAAGCTTGCATAAAGCAGATGAACCCATACTAGATCAATTACAACTAAAGGCCTATTACAACTTTAAGTTCCGAACCCATTCAACATACAATCTTATTATAGGTAAAAATGACGATTCTCTAGTACCAAATAGAACTCAAACAACTTCACTGGTTGGAAACACATCCAGACAACAACTTCTCCTAGTTCTCTTTAGGAATACAATAGGAAATTGGAATAACTTCTACAACACATGCTTCCTTCGGTTGCCTATTCTTTGGAAGGTTTGGACAATCTTTCTTCTTATGTCCAGGCTTGCCGCATTCAAAGCACTTCCTTTCGGTTTTCGGCTCCTCACAATCGTTGGCATAATGACCCTCCAATTGACAATTAAAGCAAGTGACATTCTTCTTAAATCTCTTCTTCTTGCTTTTCTTCTTATTAGCACTAGGGCCAATAAAGGTTTCTTCATCTGTAGGAGCATATTCCCTCTGTCGCTTAACCGAATCCCTTTTGGGTACTTGCACAGGAACACCATGCTCTACTGACGCTTCTGGAACAGGCCTCCTTATCATGGCTACTTCCATCATGGCTGCCCCAAACATAACTAGATACTCCGGTGCAATAGCTAAAGCTCCCAATTGGCTTCCAACTCCTACTCTTCCAGTCTCAGGCTCACTCCTAAAGGTTTGACGACTCATTATAAATCTAAAATAGAATGATTAGTCCAGTTACAAGATAAACTACTAAAGGAAAACAACCGCTACTACTATATATGCTTATATATACAGTAAACATCCAACTGAAATCTACAAGTACGTCGCTCATACGTAATTACGCCTTCGAACTTTGACCACGATCGTTGACCAGAGCTCTGATACCAAACGTGACGACCGCCCACAGCCCCCGCACTATACAAGAGGAATAATGCGCTGAAAGGTGTGCTAGGAAGCTATGGACGATCATCAAGGTATGGTCGATAAACAAAATCTGTCGTAAACTCACAGCGCGACGATAAAATATAATAGAACATGTACACCAGGTAATTATAGTGAAGCAGAAAACACTAAACATTCATGACAAATAGAAAGTATTCCCATACATGTGGATAACAACAGTAGTGTTTCCACAATTTTCCTCACTACAACACTCATAAAAATAGCACACAGCGGAAACAAAAACTAAATAGTAGTAAAAATAGTACGCCAGCCACCTGCTCACCTCCGAACAGCAACACCGTCCTCACTTAAGCTACCTGTTACCTGCTACTTAGTCTGCCCATCCAACAATCAGATGAACAACCCAAGGTAATAAGAGAAAACATAAAACCTTGAGTCAGACAACAGTCTTAGTGAGCGATAAAACAACTAACAAACTTCAACAATAGAGTATATGAGAAGGGATAGATAAGCATACTAATCTACCCACGACACCATAGAAAAACTCAACCTTATCTTCCCCACATCGGACAGTGATAGCCTTTACTATAAACAATTCAATCATTCATACATGGAAACCAAAACACCCATTCAATCACAGAAAGCACTCATAACATCCAGATTATATATATCTATTGTAGACTATCCTAATCGAATTCAACATCTCTTAAGTACAAGCCCCAGAGGCCTAAACCATTATTAGACAAGCACCCTGAAACATCTCCTTCGACTTTGGACAACCTACATGAGACGGTATAAACATAACAACCAATCATCCATGGCTGATTCTGGCTATCACTGCCAATCCTTCTTTGAAACCATCGTTAATCGTATGACGACAAACCTTGCCGAAGGTCAAGGGCTAATGGTAACCCCAGTTGTAGCATAAACTCCATAAGTCCAACCTTGGCAACTAGGACTTTCAACGATACCCAAAGTACTCGACCTATAATTGGTCTTTTGGGTGCCCCCAACGTACCCCTGCTTTAAGCCTGCTAAAACTTACGACAACGATAATCTCTTGGCTCTCAATATCTCTAGTCGTCCAACCTTGACGTCTATTTACTGCTCAAGCGACCTTCTCGAGCAACCACTATCCACCAATTCACGACCTTTGAGTTTTCTACCTATTCCTTGCTTTTCACCGATCAACGAACGTATCCCCTTCTGACTCTTGTCGAAGACACCACCATCATTGAACCAACCAACATCTTTACAAGGTTCAAAGCAATCCATAGCATTATTTTAGCACTTCCTGACTTCCCGATTAAATTTACTTTGAAGTCACACCATCACTGGAAATGTCCGGGTCACTTTAGTCCAAATCACTTCCGGCTGATCCAATTCTGGCTGAGCCAATTCGACCCGATCCAACTTCTGCCCGATCCAGCTTCTGGCTGAGCCAACTTCTACCCGAGCCAACTTCTGCTCGATCCAACTTCTGGCCGAACCAACTTCTGCCCGATCCAACTTCTGCCCGATCCAACTTCTGCCCGAGCCAACTTCTGCCCGATCCAACTTCTGCCTAAGCCAACTTTTGCCCGATCCAACTTCTGCCCGATCCAACTTCTGGCTGAGCCAACTTCTACCCGATCCAACTGCTGGCTGAGCCAACTTCTGTTTGATTTCAAGCAAAACTTCGCCAAATGACAAATCAGACGAAACCAACTCAGCCAAAATCATCAAACACAATCATATACATATCATAACATTACTAATCACATGAATATGATGATTTCCACAAAAATGATGTAAATCTCACCAAAAACCATTAAAATGAACATATGATCAAAATGAGAGATCTAACTAACACAAACATGTAAAATGACATGAAATTAATGAGTAAAACTTGTTAGATTAGATCACAGGGTGATGCGTACGAAAAATGAACATGTAATAGTGTAAATCTATGGTAAAACATTCAAATTTATGAGAAATATGCACAAAAACTCATATACTTCATTGTATTCATGTGAGAGATGTAAATCACTCACCGATTCTCCAAAACAAGCTAAAATGATATAATTATAAATCTGAACAGCGAATACTTCGAACCAAGCTCCTTGATCCAACCAATTTGCCCTTGGAACGATGTAGATCTAGCCTCGAATGGTGTAGATCTTCGATTTCCCTCCTTGGATTTGGATTTTTAATGGCGGAAAGGTGTTAAAGGAAGAAGAAGCGCAAGGTCTTCAAATGAGAGAATTAAAGAAGTGACCTATTCTCCATACCCCTCACCCTCTATTTATAGTTTCCAACAACCCACTAATGGGCCTTCCCAATTCAGCCCATTAGGCCCTCCAAACCTGAACAACCAACTAAAAAATCCTAAAACAACGATTTCTCCCAAACCGTTAAGCCAAATCCTTGGTGTAACCACTCTATGGAAAGGCAATCATCAATTCCTTTCCAATGGCATAGGCCTCATCCTTTGATTCGACTTGAGTCAAAAGTTATGCCCTGTACAAGACTGACAGTGGCAAAATGGTCACAAACAAAATCGGTAAAAATTATGGACATGTCTCACATCCCCATAAGCAACTTATTAAAAGATGAGAATGATCTGACCCTCAGGGAATAAAATAAAAATATTTTACGATCTTCCGATACGTAAAATGCGGGCTGTTACATGGGAGCCTGCGCGACCATCCCAATTTCTAGGCAACATTGAGTCTGGAATGCTTGGCTACGCCCAGCACCCCGAGCACGAGAGCTGGCAACGCTACACGAATCGCCGGCCCGTGGCGCGACCGAGCCTAAACATATACTAACTCGAACCCCGACCTAGTGCCGAGGCCAAGGATAAATCTTTCCGCATCCAAGTCCAGGTGGCTTGGTGCCACTCAGTGACCGACTAAGATCGATGCAAATCTCTCTTCACTGGTTGCGGGTGCCAGTCGAATCTTGGCGCAACACCAAGACTGACCTTAAATCGTTTCTTCCCCTTAGCTCTCAGGGCTAGGGGCAGCCTGTGGCCACGATCAGACCTTACGAGCTGATGATCGGGGCTGAAAACTACACCGGCAAATAAACAACATCTGGCGGCTCGCCTCAACCCGATGAACGACGGGAGAGCCACCCACCTGGCGGACCGCACAATGCAATGCCGTTCGCCTTTGCTATATTTGGGTTTAACCCCGTGCCACCCAAAACAGCAGACGCACAACCTTTTTTCGCAAAGTACGGGTTCCCTGAGCTAAGGGGAACTTACTAAAACCAATGCTCTACTCCACCTCTCTGGAATAATTTACCCAGAGATGGCCCTTAATCGCTTTTGTGACAATTGTAACGATAAATAAGTTTATGCAAGTACAGGACGCTGGAAAACATAAAAAGAACATCCGAACAATTAACATAAATAGCGATCTTTACTAATTCATATTTCCTTTTCACACACATATGCTAAACAAACTACGTGTCTAGTACTTTTACTTTCTAATGACAGGGTTTACATGAGAACCACGCCGTGTCTTGAAAAACCAAAAGCGAGGGCAGTACTCGCGTAAACTATCGGCCTACACGACCAAAATGATGGTAACTCCTGCTAAGATTGCTAACGCTAACCATGTTTTCTTTTCTTGTGCTTGTGCTTGTCCTTTTTTGCAGATTCCATGCTTGACGGTTCATCCTTTGTTCTAGGTTTCTTCTGGCCAGACTCGCTCTTTCCATCTCCGCGCCTCTGGGAAGTAGTCGATTCATGAGAAGTCGGGAGGCGTCTCTCACCCGTCCCATCGCCACTAGAAACCTCGGTAATGTCAATCAAAGTGGACTACAGAAAAGGCTTGGGGGCACCCCCAGCAGTGAGGCCAACCATAGCGCCACTTGTCTCCGGGACCGCCTTGCTTTCCCGCTCAGCTTTTTCCTTGGCTTCTCTGGCAACCATTCGGGCAGCAAGCTTTTAGGACCTATGAAGCGTGACGCCGCCAGCTTTGGCCTTCTCAAGGGACTACGTAGTCCTCTGTTGTGCCTCCTCGTCCCCCCTCTTCTTCCTTCCCTCATCATTAGCCCTTTTCTTCTCAGCCTCTTCATCGGCTTTTCTCTTCGTGACATTGTCAGCAGCCCTCGCCTCGGCCTCCTGCCGAGTCTTCACTAGGAGCTCCTTCCTTGCAGCCTTGTCGTGCTCTCACTTCTCCTCTACTTCTTCATGCTTGGCCACCATCTTGGCATGTTGCCTCACCACCAAAGCCACCATCAAAGCTACATCAGCTTCTACCGGGCCTTTGGTGTGTGCACTCTGCCCATCGACCACCTCTCCTTCTTCGTTAAGAATGCCGACCATGCTAGAAGTTACTCTTATGTCGGAGAAGGTGTCAAGTGGGTCGCCGCCTTCTCCAGTTTGTGTCCCTATGAGGCCCCGCCCAGTTTCAGTTATTGGAGGAATCATGGGAGCAGGGTCCGCTGCAGTAGTAGACTCAGGAGGAACTGCATAAGAAAAGATGCAACCTTTTTTAGTCCATAAATTCGGTAATCACTTCATCCTCAGGGATGCAGGGTAAAAGGAGTTTACCTATGGTCAAGGATGGCCTAGGAACGTTAGGAAGGATGCTTGCAACTATGGTTAAGGTGAATCTGGTATCCCCTAGCGCCAGGAAGTTAGGATTATACTCAGTAGCAATTTGGGCCAAATTCCCAGGACCACTCACCACGACAGCTCTGGGGTCCAGGCGGGATGAGAACTCCCCTCTGGAAATGCTTCTGCCACAACTGCGTGCCCGATCACCGCAAATTTCCTTTCTCTTTGGCAAGCCTCGCCAACCTTTCATTCTAGGAGTCCTCCTACAACAATCTCCTTCCCTCGTCCAGCCTCTCACATTCGTCGTTGTTCAGAAGGACGTCTGCAAGTTGGCACTCGTCCAGAGTTCTTACGTCCACTTGATGCAAGAAGGCCTCGTAAGGGATTAACCTCTCCCAGGTTCTATCTAGCTCGCGAGGGTAGTCCGCGACCCACGAAATCCCTCGGAATCTTAAAGCTTTCACGTACATGTCGTGGATACTCTCCTCGAAGGAGGAGCCGAAGAGAAACTCCGCATCATTCAGTTGTTCCCTCAGCTGCCCTATCTCCCTTTCATGTTTAGCTCTGACACTCTTGGTCGTACTCAATACGTCCCTATTGCTAGCCTCAGCATCCTCCTTCTCTTTCTTCATCGCCTCGAGCGGCCTCTTTAACTCAGCAACCTTGGCATTCTCAGCTCGCAACCTCTCGTTTTCCTCCCTCAAGGCGGTATTGTCGTTCTGGAGCTGAGTAACCTTCCCAATTTCCATTTCCATCTCGGCGTACACTTTGGACCACTCATCCTTATCCTTCTTAAGGGCTATATTTTCAAGGGCCAAGCGACTTATGATATCGCTAAAAGTCTCATGGTCGCACGCAACCCTTGTCTTTAAAGTCGTATAGGATCGCTCCAGCTCCGCTGCAATAGCATAGTCAAAAGTTAAAACTGGGAAATGCACAAAGTAATGATAAATTAACCACAACGCAAAAGAGAAACCAACCTATCTCGGCTTCCAAACAGGTGACCGAGGTCTTTTCACTATCGATGGTCAGCTGACGATTGATGAGCTCCAGACTTTTCCACTTAATCAACTAAGAAAGATGGAGGGAATACTTGGTAAGTTCATTGGCCTGGTGATACGCAGCCTGTACATGCATCCATATATCTTTGGATTCCCTACTGGGAGCAGGACAGTGATCAGGGAGAGACGATAGCTCGTCAAAATGATATTGCGGGAAGTACAGCTTCAAAAACCTCCTCCTATCCTCTACAAAAAACGATCGAATTTGGGACTATGTCAGATTTTGCATTCCCGTCGCGACTTCCATGCCTAACCTTGGTTGACCAAGCAGCAACTCCCTCCCCCTAGTAGGCTGAATGGGAGCCGGAGGGGCTACTGACAGGGGAGATGTCGAGGGCAAAGATGAAGACCCACCTATGTTGAGCCGAGTATCTCCTATGGATACGCGAACAGGAGGAGAAGGAGTGGGTCTCAAAGATTTCCTAGATTGACCTCGGTCTCGATGACTGCTGCCTCGATCTAACGGAGGTGGAGCACCATACAATCCGGTGGATCTTTGGAATCTCTCGAAGGATGAACTCTAGGGATGTTGGCGATCCCCGTGCCCATAGCTTCGTGTGCCGCATCCACCAGCCATATCACCTGCCAATGGAACGAGCCAAAGTAAGTCAAGTAACTCATAAAGGCAAAACGTCTATGCAATGCAATGTTATGGATATATGCCCTAAGTGTTCTCTCAGCAGACCAGATTGTGGTCCAATCGAGGGAGTTAACCCCTCAACAGCATAGGAAAGTTCTTCCAGGCTCATTATATTCGGCCATGGAGTCACTACTAAAGCAAGTCCCTTTAAGCCATCAAATTGTCCCGCGGGTTCAAGAGAGGCAGTGGCCCCTGAGTGAGTCACAGGAGACTGTGGTTTAGCCACCACTCCTTCCCCCTCCCCTGTCGGAGGCAGGACGGGAGTGCTCGGCAACCCCTCGTCTCTGGCAACCTCCTCTGGACCATGAACCTCAACCCCGTGCACATCTCCTCGAGGCGGAGTAGTCCTTTGCAATCCTCCTCCCGCTGGGGGCATTTTCCTCTTTCGCTCAAAGGGGTAGAGCTTGCCGTAACTCCCTCCTTTGGCACACTAATAGCAACCGCGGGCCTTATCATGGCCTGGTTGTCCGGCAGCAACCCAACGCGGTGGAGGCGATCTTGACTTGCCACATTACTGGTGTCACGAAGATTCTCCGTATCGCCCGCAAAGCAATAAGGCGTTGCCGGTATTCATCTCCCGTGGGCGCTTTTGGATTTCCTGTCAAATCCCATTTAAAATCATGAATAAAGGAAGGGATCCTAAAGTTATGACAAAGAATGGAGTTAGAGGAATACTTACTTCGCTCAATCCACCTCCAGGCAAAGCCCGGAGGGCAACTAACAAAGAATCACTCACGCTTAAACACAGACAGCCTGGGCCACATCCCGACAAAGAATTTTGTGGCAGCCGTCGCTTCCAGAGACCATTGGGAGGGAGAGGCCGCACTCGTTTTCCTCAAGTGGAAGAAGTATCAAATATTGTCCCTAGTAGGTTCCCTGTTCAAGAACTCGCGGAAGAGAACGTATGTCCCCAGGAGAGAAGCATAAGCATTGGGGTGTAGCTGTGATGGCGTGAGACGAAAATAGAACAACATATCCCGAATGAAGTCGTTGGCCGGGGCACGCACCCGGAAAGGCAAGCTTGTCGGTTCCATGCAGTAAGGCCCTCGGGCAGTATATGGGCTCTGTCATCTCTCCTGGGGGCATAGGCATTGCCCACTGGAATCTTAAATCGGGCCGACATTTTCCAGACTACGGCAGCATCCATACATGACTGCACTGAGTCGATGGGGTTCTCCAAGATTATCGCATCAGGCAACATGTCCGGGGCCACCGGAGGTACGGGCTCATCATCGCCCATGATATCTACATTCTCGGCCTCTTCAGTCACGACCGGGGAATATTGTCTTTCAGATTGTTCCCCGTGCTTAGACGCTTCGGGCGAGCTGGTTAAATGAGAAGAAGTCGATCCTTCGCTGGTGGTCTCAAGCTCGTTGCCAGACGAGTCGCCTCTAAGTGTAGGGTCAGATGTGTGCAACGTGGGCTGGGAAGCATTGGATTCTATAGTCTTTCCGGTCCTTGATCTGGTTTGCATATTTAGCTATACTTTAACGCATCAGTGTTAAAACGGGCAGTACAGTGACCTGTACCCCCTCGTGTTGGTGACAACTAATATGTGCGTGTAATGCTATGCAAGGATGAGCTACATAAAGAATGTTCAGAATGATTCGTAATAGTCTAAGTCCCAGTGCGGTTGTATGCTCTACCCTATGTGAACAATCCTAGAACCAGCTCAGCGGTTAGCAATATATGCATCGATGCTAAGCATGCAAATCCAGAGGCTAATATTCGAAAGTCAAAGTCCATCGGTGTGACAAGGTGGAAACCAGGCAACGACCATGTTCTGAACCCTATCGGACTCGAAATTTTGAGCTCCAGGTTCGAAATTTCGAACCCAGACGGGTTCGAAGTTCCGAACTAGCCTGGGTTCGAAAACTCAAACCCCTCTGGGTTCGAAATTTCAAACCCAGATAGGGACTCAAGAATTCGAACCCACGGAGTTCGAAAATCCGAACCTAGAAGGGTTTGATGCTTCGAACCCCCCGGGTTCGAAAAATCGAAATTGTAAGGGCTCGAGACTTCAGACCTGGTGGGTTTGAAAATCCAAACCCACTGCGGTTCAAAAATTCGAACCCATGGGGGTTTGAAAATTCGAGCCTGGATGGGTTCGAAAAATCAAACCTGCAAGGTCGCGAGGCCTCCGATGTGGCTCTTCGGCCTCCTCCTCGTCTCAACTCCTCATTTCGAGGTCTCACCTCGCTTGGTTCTAAATTAGTGGGCTTCAAAATTATTGAGTATGAAGCTTTTAGCAATGGCGACCAAAGATAGAAAAATTAGAAGGGAAAAATTGAGGGGGGCCTATTTATAAAAGGAAAAAGAGTCCCTTCATATTCCAGTTTGGGTTCGAGATTTCCAAACCCAAAGGTTTCGAAATTTCGAACCCCATAGGTTCGAAATTTCAAACCTCAAGGGGTTCGAAATTTCAAGCCTTATGGGTTCGAAATTTCAAACCTCCAGGGTTCGGAATCCCGAACCTCTGAGCTCGAAATTCCAAACCCACTAGGTACGAAATTTCAAGCTTACGAGTTTGAGAGTTTCCAATATATATATATATATATATATATATATATATATATATGTATGTATGTATGTAACGATGGTCGCACCTCCAGGATCGGAAAAGCTGCGACACGCTGCCTCGTGCACACACTCCGCACACGCGCATGCCAACTCCTGCGC
The DNA here is from genome assembly GCA_030737875.1 of Allium sativum. Taxonomy (NCBI): domain Eukaryota; kingdom Viridiplantae; phylum Streptophyta; class Magnoliopsida; order Asparagales; family Amaryllidaceae; genus Allium; species Allium sativum. The sequence continues at coordinate 39,556 of JASFAX010003613.1, forward strand.
ATCGGCGGAGACTACGCACTACGGACACTTAGCGATTTGAGAGCGGCACATACCCAAACGACTATTCATCTACACCGCCAAGGGGAATAAGCCCTAGAGATAACACCTATTTACCTTTTGAATCACAGGAAAAACTAACAGCTTCGCCACTCCCTCAACCTACGCAAAGCACATCATGTCAAAGACAAGACGTACTTCGGGGGGCAAATGTTAACCGGCTTTTTGGTCCGGTTCCCAGGAGAGCATCACACACGCTCAACTCAACGTACCTCATGAAGCTGAGGCTGAAAAGGAACACATATGAGTGAAGGAAGGAGGATCAAGAAGGGATTACACCGCTTGTGGCCTCACGGCATGCAGAAGACGTCCGTAAACCAAGGCCTCAGACCCCGAAGGAGCTTCGAGCCCCGACCACCTGGTCCTGGGACCCTCGCACCCCTCGGAAGGACCTCATCCTGGTATGATGCGGAATTCGCACCCATCCGGTTGCGAAATCTCGCACCCATGCCTGGGTTCAAAATTTCAAACCCATGTCTGGGTTCAAAATTTCAAACCCAGTGGGTGCGAGGTCTCGAGCCCAACGGTGCAAAATCGCGTACCTATAACTGGGCTCGAGATCCCAAGCCTAGCAGGCACGAAATCTCGCGCCCATGGCTGGGTTCGAGATCTCAAGCCCAACGGAGCAAGATTTCGCGCCCGCGCTTAGGTTCGAAATTTCGAACCCCGGGGCTCGAAATTTCAAACCCGTGTCCGAGTTCGAAATTTCGAGGCGCACGAGTGGCAAGCACGAATTTCCTGCATGTGGTCCCTATTCCACCTAATCCTACCTATTCCTATCTACTCCCACTCATATAAATAGCCCATGGCCTCACACTTCAAGGGGGTGGATTTTCTTCACTTGAGACCTCCCTAGAGCTTCATGAGTTCCATCAATGGCATCTCCTATTTGAGGAAGAAGGAGAATTAAATATTCTTTTTCCCAAATACCTAGCATATTTCAATTATGAAAGTGAATGTAATGAGCATTTCTCTACCTTTTAGTTCTTGAGTGATTAATAAAAGTTCAACATCCTTCCAAAGTGGATGTAGGCCTAATCCACGACTGAACCGCTATAAACTCTCATGTCATTTACCGCTTTCTCTTACTTATTCTTGCGACCAAATTAACTATTCCTAGTAATAGGAATCTTTGGTGTTTATGACTTTTTTTTCCGTCAACAATATGCTCTAGTATTATTGAAAGAGAGAATCAAGTTCTGTTGAAATGTTCATTTATCATCGTATACAACCAAATTGGTATGTGCAAGGAGATGAGGTTATAATACATAAATGACATATAGTAGGACATCTAAGCAATTGTTGACAACTGAGAAACATAATGCTCTCGTTATAACTAGCATTTTTATGAATTATTTTTTAATCATTTGGACCACTTCTTATTCTAAACAAGGATGGGCGTGGTTCGGTTCGGTGCGGTTTGAAGCTCAAACCGCTTCCGCACCGCATCAAACGGTTGATCAAAAATGCAAACCATTGTAATAATCGTTCAAACGGTTCGGTTTTGGTTCGGTTTCGATGTAATACGGTCTGGTTTGAACCCGTATTAAATATGAAACAAGAAAATTACTTCCATCAACAAACAATTTATGATTGTATGACATTGTGTCACCTGAAGGTTAAAACACATAGTGTTATCTTTAATTAATATAACTACAACATACGTTGAAAATAGAATATATATCGTTAAATTAAAAGTTAGATAGGAATTTGTTAACTCTTTTATCATAACATTGTCGGTGTAGCTATGCGGTTTGGTTTAATATGGTTTAGTAAAAGTTCAAACCACAACCGAACTGTATCGTTGCGAGTCAGTTTGGTTTGGATTGTTTGCTTTAGATAGAGAATCCGATGCGGTTTTCCACACCGTTTTTATGGTTTGGTCTTGGCGGTTTTCGCATTGCGGTGCGGTTTATGCCCACCCCCAAATTATAGAGGCCTACCACTCAGCTCCATTCACTTTGTTGAAGCTTAGTGAAATACAAACGCCTGTGATTCAATATATTTGTTGAAATTTTGTACAACTATAGATACATATTATGGATACAATTTGAAGCCAAGCAATGAAATACATATAATAGTTTAACCCTGTATTTAAAGCCAAGCAATGAAATACATATAATAGTGTAACCCCGTATTTAAATCCAAGCAATGAAATACATATTATAGTTTAACCCCATAATTTAAAGCCGAGCAATAAACACACATCGCATACTTCAAATTCTCTACAGTACTAGTAACCCTAGTCATATCCATTGGAATGCAATACATAAAATTTTAAAGTATCTTAAAGAACCACAAATTATGGAATACATTACAATGATTATTCAAGTGTAATAGAGGGATACACAGATGCTAGTTTATA
>JASFAX010003614.1:0-41976 GCA_030737875.1 Allium sativum
AGAGTTAAATCGAATTAGAAGTATTCAAATATCATATTTTTGAATATTTGAAGGAGTTAGAAGTTTTAATTTAACAAAAGTAAATCAGTTTGTTAAAGGCCAAGTGATGCTGAATACTGAACCAGTGAACTCATTGGAGTGTCATGATTGAAACACTGATTATTTTGATAGTTAAAACACCGACTATCAAATCTGGCCAATACGATTGTTGGTACGGAAAGACCGGGATCGAATGTATATTCGAAAACCATTCCGACCAACAAATACGTGAAGATCTCAGAAGATGATCGAGATGGAGCATTGAAGACCGTGGATCTTCATAAACGGAAGGACCACTAATGTTCTCTGCCTGGCAAGTAGAGATAAGTTGTGATTCTGTCGTGGTTGGAATCTACGAGTGGCAAGGACTTCTCGCTACTGATCCATGGGGTGATTCCTATATTGGATGCAGTAGGATAGTGCCTTCGGTTCATCCTGTTCCTGGGTGACTTGTATGGACGGATGTCTGACAGAGTATTTCCAAAGTGTCACGTACGTTGATTTCTTCAAACGTACGATAGTTGTTGGCGGGGATTTGCCGTTCTCTTAGCTTCCAGCTAGAGTATTTTTGTGGATATCAATTAGTGGTATCTGATGGATCTGACAATGTGGCATTCAAAGTGAATGATGACCAGATGTTCAAAAGCTAATCTAAGCCTCAAGCCTCATCAACCGGGAAATGACAAAAATCGGGCAGGCAGCATGGCTATGTGGGTCGCTCCCATTAGGGTGTATGATCACCTATCTAGAGGAAATCCTATTTGTTTCTTAATCTATGTTTCGATGCTGTCCCTTATCGGGAGACGGTTGCTGATCCCAACCGTCGGTGATATACATTCGATACTCTCAAGCGAAATGAGGGGTCGGTCATGTGAGGGCCGGGTTGCAAGAAGTTCTTGTTGAACCCAGTGTATTCGTCTCTAGAGATACACTATCGGAAGGTGGACCCATACCTTGTCAAGTCGGAATCCAATTCCCAATAAGCGCCTGCGGGTTTTGATTGTATACTATATATGTGGAGCGTGAGATGCAAGCGTTCTACTAGATTGCTATTTACTTGTATTTAGACATTATCATAATATCAGACAAGATATTGGTTTCAAGACTGTTTTGGGTTATCATAAGGTAAAAACCGTCCATATTTATGTGTGGAATTGGTCTTACGATTATCCTTTCTTTTGAAAAGATTTTGAACTTTAAAATCATGATTTGGATGGTTCACCCTTATTACTGTGCGAGTTTATCTCACTCTGGTTCACCAGACTGACCCGGTGTTTTGTAAATGCTCGGGTTAGACCGGGTTGTACAGGTTCAGGTTAGCGACTGCTATGAAGAGACGAGCTGGAAGAGTCCAGACGTATGATATTACTAGTATTCCGCTGTGTGAGGACAGATTATCACTGTCCAGATGTTGATGTACTCTGATATTGTAAGTATTTTCAAAGTTCTCAAATAAAGATTTATTTCTGTATTATATTTTGTTCCGCTGCGATGTGAGACTCTGTGCTGTGTGGTGTTTCTTCTTTTTCTTCTATTCTAATATTTCTTTCTTTCTTATCTCACCCTCTAAATTCTTTCTAATAACTATCCAGTGTTTCGGTGCTTGGAGGATCGGCATGAGTTACAGTAAAGGTATTTATGTCGATTTTCGGGGCCGAAATCCTACTGGGTCGTTACATTATCTTTATAACTCTCACCATTTTTTCATCGTAAATCCGTCATTATCTACAATGTGAAATATAACACCAGTTCTTAGTCTATTATGATTTTTATCTGACTGATTGAGATTTATGATGACCGTTCTTTCTCTTATGCTGAAATTATATATTTTTTTGTCATTTTTCATCTATATTTTAAATTCTGTATCCTTTTGATGATAACAAAAGGGGGAGAATGGGTTGAGATTTTGATTTATGAGTGAATATTTTATAAATATTATTAACTTTTGAAAATTTATTATTATTCATATCATTCATTTCACTCCTGCACTGTTATATGGGGAGTTGTCTGTTGTAGAGGGAGCATCCAAATAGGGGGAGTTCTGTTCTTCATTGTCAAAACACATTTATTATTTTCAAAATCTTAATATTTGTTTGTCATCATCAAAAGGGGGAGATTATTATATATATAACGGTGTTGTATACACAATTATATGATTTTTGTTTGATGATAACAACCAAATATATATATATATATAATTATAAATGTGTTTGTATTGTACAGTTTCATATATACATCGCAGACAGAAATATAATATTCATATTTAAACAGAATACTATTGCACACGAATTTAAATATTCAAAGAGTACTCTATCTAAATATAATATTTTATTTCAATATTTAAATAGTACAGATTTACAACTCCATAGTTTGTACATCTCGGAAATACAATACAGTCTATTTCAATCGATTTCATTATATACAAAGCTCCTCACACAAAATTCAACACTCATACAGTCACTTAGTCGTACATTTTATTTATACATTCTTTTTACACACATTGCTTCGTCTTCTGTCTTGTATCTTCAATCTTCTGTCTTCACAGTCAGTCCAGTCTTCATGCCTGTCATGTATAGAAACACACACAGAGTATATGGAACAGAAATAATTTTTAGAATACATGTGAATATAAATTTTAGTTTTAAAGTTTTATTTGCCTCTGCTTTCTGGTGTGTTTCTCATCATTTTTCATGATTTGATCTGATTCATCGGTGTCTAGACAGTATGTATATACGATGCAGAGACAGGAAAACTTGATTGATGGCTGCATATACACACGTCTATAAATATACACGTGTGCACTGCCTCGCCAATCAGTGCGTAACTGAGGAGTAGCCATGTGGACCTTCTCGACTCAGTGCATAGTAACAGATATCAAAATGCTCGAGCCAAACCCATGATTACTCAACGAATAATAAAGTCAAAGTGAAATCAACTCAACATATCACAAAAGTGGACGAGCACAAGTAAATGATGGTGCGTCAAGATCAAACAAACTTCAGCCCAGAAAACAAATGAAGTGTATGGGTTGAGATTGTCAAAGCAAATCAAGTCCAAGTGTATAGCATGGCAAACTAACAAGGAGGAGGCAGTTTGTACATAGCAGTCACAAAAGGGAAGACACACATGCAAAATACATGTAGACTGGCAAGCACAAATTCAAGAGTGGGAAAAATAATGTCATAAGCATGCAAGTCTGGACTCATGCGCAATATACAGATTGTCACGGTATGCATCAAACAGTTTTTTTCTTAGTTTGAAAACTCAGGGACAAGTCGACAGCAAACAAATGATTCGAAGTTCACATCAGCTCACATGTATGTAAATGCAAGACCAACATTTTTCAAATGCATACATGATGAAGTTGAGCAAGCATGGGGTGAGTTACAAGTCACCAAGCAAAACAGTTCAGACTCAAATGCTCAAGACAGTGGTCAAGCAATTGGACAAATTTTCAACATTTCAAAGCAATGTTTCATGGCAGTATGAAACAAATATGTACAAGTTGTGATGGAAGCACAGTGGGTCATCATGCATACATGATGACAAGAGCATATACACAATCTATACAAGGTAGAGAATGTAGCATATGTATGTATGCAGTAACACAAGTGAAGCTGCAAATGTCAAAAATAGGATAGCAGCAATAACATGGATGTGTGGAGTCTATAACATGCCGTGCAAACATAAACATTATTGGAGTGCCAAATCAAACACAACAAAGTGTAGGTGTAACAGTCAAATCAATACACTAGCGCAGCAATGGTAAATGCAACTCAACATGGAAAGCATCGGCATAACAAGCCCAAGGTGATTCAAGTTAAATGAAATACAAGCAAGAAGACAAAGCAATAGTGAAGGGTGCAACATCATCACATACTGTATGGTGGGATTTTTTTTGGTTCAGCATTTACTAGTGTACCACATGAGTAGGTAAGGAATAAAAGATGTCAAGTGTATTCATGGGATTTTACAAAGCAAAATCACAAAGCAGAAATGTTTTCCAGATTTGACAAAAGTTTAGCTATCAAGGCCGATGTCATAAATTCAGGAAAGAGTAAATTGGTCATAAATCAAATTCCATTTTTTTGCCAAGAAGAGAATTATTGGTTCAAAAAAATCAACAACTCTTTTTGGCAAGAGTTTTTTTTTTTTGAAATCAATTAAGATTTCTTTTTGAAAAATTATTCAAAGGGACCACAGTTTCAATTTCAAATTATTTCTAGACTTTCAGAAGTCAAAGAAATACTTTTTGGCAAGGATTTACATTCCATTTTTAACAAACCAGCGATATCTTTTAGCAAAGAAATTTCTCTTTTATTAACAACAATTTTAGGCAAGAAATCTGTTTAATTGGCGTCCAGTATTTCCATTGATGATTCAGCATTCACATCAAAACTTTCAAGGTAATATAAATCGAGAAATTTAGTCACACATGGAGATTAAAGGCAATAATCAATTTCCAGATTCAATAAAAGCCAGAATCATGTCTAGATTCATCAAGATTTTCACGCAAGCAAAAGGGGAAATCAACCAATAAATCAGCCAAGTCATTTAAATTGAAATCAGAGATTTATAGGATTTATAATCCTATTTATATCACCATTTTACATCACAGGCAGAGAGAGATCGAAACCACAAAAACTCAAGCAAGAATTCAAAATAAAATTACTCACACTGTTTCGATCGAGAGAGAGAACACGAGTCAAATCGTCGATCTGAACTAGCATCGAAGCAATCAGAGAAACCACAACAACATCTCATAAATCATCGCGATTTGGGGGACAACAGAGAAAACCCTAGCTTTTGGAAACGAGGCCGCCATTTTTGTTTTCCAGAGAGATCGGGCTAAAAGAAAAAAAAGGGTGCAACAATTTACAAAGGGCCGACCATGTTTCAAAATGTATAAGGGGATGACCTTTATAATTTAATTCCTAGCGTTTTTGAAATTTGTTTTTATTTTTATTTCGTATTGTTTTCATTTTCTGTTGTAAATCATCTAAACAGTTTTCTAGGTCTGTAAATTCTAGGGGGAATCAGTTAGGGATTAACTAACAGTTTACTAGTGTCTATAAAACTAGGAAAAATCTGGTCTAGTGAATATAGACCAGTCTAGGGTTTTGTGCTCAGGGTTAGAATACGAGCAGGGTTTGCGAGTGTACATGTTCTTGTATGCGGGATCTGTTCTATCACCTAGTAGAAACCTTAGAAATGCAGCAGTAGGCAGGATTTTGCCGAAGTTGGGTATCTCTATGTGTTATCTACATTCTGTATTTTTATTTCTGCTGCATTCTGTGATCTGTTTATTATTTATTATCTCGTCAGTAGTTTAATTCAGTAAAAAAATCTGTGATAAACTCTATTCACCCCGCACTAGGGTTAATCTAGATCCCAAATTTAGGAGGTTGCGGACATTTATCCATATATTATCCCGCTTAGCCACAGTTGAAGCACTTCCTGTCCACTGGCTTTGCTCGACATTCTTTAGCATAACGGCCCTTCTTGCCACTGCTAAAGCATTCAACATCTTTCTTACTCTTTTTTTGACCATCCTTAGTCTGATTCTGCTTCCCTTTATTCTGAGAACTATTCTTGCTTCCACCGCTTACTTGCGGCTTTGGCCCCTCTGCAGATGCACGACTTCAGTCTTGGGCTTGGGATAAAGGCTCTCTGACCTCAATGCTTTCCCAACAATCGATTCAAAAGTCTCATCAATATGGTTTATAAGCCTTTCCCCCAAGTACTAATCCAAGCCTATTATGAACTTCTCATTCTTCTTCTCGGGAGTGTCAATAAGGGATAATCCATACTTTGATGAAGTATCGAACTCAGCAATATATTCCGAGACTACCCTACCATTCTGTTTAAGCTCCAAGAACTTCCTAAACAATTCTGATTTCTGAGCAGCTGGTATAAACTTATCACTAAATCGGGCCTTGAACTAATCCCAAGTAACTTGATCCTGCCTTAATAGCATTCCATTAATTCATAGCCCGTCCTGCAGCTGAACGGGATGCTAGCTTCCTCTTCATCGCATCATCGATCCTTAAGTCCTCGAAGATGCATTCACAATTATCGAGTCAATCCCGAACTTTTGTAGCCGATTCCGTTCCATGGAACAGCTTCCCACCAAGACTAGTATAGTCCTTACAGAGCTTGGAGAAATCGGCCCTAGGCCCCTGCACCACTACATCACCACCGCTAGTAGCATTAGAAACTTATCCTTGCACATCTCTAAGAATTTCTCTCATGAAGTCAATGAACATCGTCCTCATATCAAGAGCATTCCCATTATTAGCCCCTCTACCAGTACCCCTCGTTTGTCAGCTCATCGTTCAATCTGTAAGGAGAAAACGATTAACCATCTCTTCAATGGTGCCAGTGCAGTGCGACTTTATCCTTAAATATACTAATAGTATATATATAGCTTTTGAAAACCAAAATATCACAAATACACGCTCTTATATACATATTATCTCTCCTTGGTGTCTTTCCCTAGGTTAACTACAAAACCTAGAGCTTTGATACCAAGTGTTACGGCCCGCCCCGCACTAGCCGACATTTCCAATGAAGGTGCATTGTGCCAATGCCCGACTAGCACGGGACGGTAGCCAAAAAAAGAAAAAAAGGGAATTTGGACTAACAAGGAACCTGTAGGATGTCTCACAGCGCATGGAAAATGATATAATAATAACATACTTGACATAAAATAGGCGAGACAGTGCATAAGCTGAAAACTAAACCATAATCATCATAACAATAGAAATTCAAAATACAGCTTATTACAACTCCAACATACTATCTCTAAAGCAAAGAAAAAGGTGCACTACTAATGCCCAAACTAGTGACCAGCAACAACACAGGGTGAATATCTATATATATCATACAAGGAAGCCTCCTGCTCGTCTCCGGTAAAACTACTCGTGCATACTACCTAACCTGTCTCTAGTCTGCCTGTTTAAGAGAAACCAAAGTAATAAGAAGAGACATAAAACTCTAGGTCAGACAAAAGTCTGGTATGAGAGATAAGCAGCAAAACAGAACAATAACAGGTATAATAAATCATACCTGAACCTGGACTTGCAACCAAAGAGTTAGCACAACAAGATGTACAATACTCAAAGGTGACACTAACATATGATGTAAAGATATGGGGGAGGGGTTGTACACGTCATAGTGATGCCAAACAATCAAGCATAGCAACCATCCTCACACCACTCACTCAGTGCGTAAAGCATACGATATCCACTGCTTTGACCACCCAAATCCTTTGCTATGATCACTGTACCTCATGGAGTCATGATGGATCCACTGCACTGATCCATATCCACTAATCCCTTGCTATGTCGACTCCGCCCCATGGATTAATAACTACCCCACTGCACTGATCCGTAGCCTAACATCCGTCTTGGTGGTGAATCAAAGCTATAGACGTCGATAACCCCTTTGCACACGTCCCGCAGCAAAGCCCAACTCATGAAGTTAACTCGTTGGTTCCCAATTGGATCATGAGTTCTACTTCCTATTTGGACTACCTTTGCATCTCGGGTTTTGGTCTCCTCCGGATCGGTTCGAATAACAGTCCCACTTGACTCGGTTCAGTCCTCCTGAAGTAGCCTGGTTCGTGATCATCCACATCGGTTCGCTTCGTGATACCCTGTCATATGGGTTCGGGTCGTGCCATCCTCACCAGATCGGTTCGGGTCGGGGTGCTCATCGCATCGGGTCGGGTCGTGACTCCATGTCGTGACTCCGAGCTCTGGCTCGTGGCTTCATGGCATCAGATTGTGACGCAGTTCGGTTCGGAGAAGGGTGGTGCTCCGGTTCGGGGTTGTGAGCCTACATCTTGAACAGTTCGGGTCAGCTCCTCCCCTCGAGCAAGCGGCTCATGATACATGTACACAGTTGGGACTCGTGGAGTTGGACTCACGATCGGGTCGGTTCGGAGGGGGCGATCCGATCCGAATCTTGCACCATTTTCTTGCAACTTTTCCATCGATTATTTTACGCCATACGACGGCGTTTTCGACTGCTCTAACTGTTCTAAGCAATCATAAATCATACCAAACAGTCATAGCAGCATATAACATCAACCATAAAAACCAAAATTATAAATAACTATGTCAAAATGGATCAAACATACCCAAAACCCATATTTTCCCCTTAATCATGCTTAACCACAACTAATGATAGGATTAGCAAAACATATCCAAATTAACCCAAATTTCTAACAGAGGCTTAAAATAATATTTAATAATTTCTAAAAAAAATTCCATATTTTTCTGAGTTATAATTTCGCTAATTAACACTAATCACCCCTAATTAACCATAATTGGTGAAAAACAATGCAAATCACTCACCTTAGCCACAAATAAAACTTAGATCTGAAACTATCTTGGTTTGGGGCATTTTCCTATGCGACACGACAGCTCCAACTCTAGTTTGGTGTTGATTTTCCTTGATTTGACGTAGATTAGCTTAATCCTTGATTAGAGAGTGATTTGGGATGAAATTAGAAGGTGGAGGCCATTGTTAGGGTTTCTAAGAGGTAAATAACGACTAAAATACTGAAATAGAATGAAAACCTAACTCATTTTAGCCTCTCCATAACCCTAATCCCGAAATGGGTTATGGGCCCATTTGCTAATTACCCTAATCAGTCCACTTAAGCAGTTTTTCACCTTCTAAACCTTGTTTCAGCCATATCTCCCAAAGGATGAGTCCGTTTGACAAGTGTGACCACTCTACGGAAAGGTAAACCATCATCCTTATCTAATGGAAGTGATTTTAGGTCAGAACTCCTTACCAATCAAAAGTTATGACCGAAACAAGATCAGCTAGGGAAAAATGGTCATTTAAAAATCGGTAAAAATCATGAACATGGGAAATGACCCCAATAGTCGTTCCCCAAAGTTACACGACTATACGACTTCATATGAAAAAGAAATAAATATTCTACGATCCTTGGATATGTAAAATGTGGGTTGTTACAAGTATAGAATTGGATTGGTTGTGAGGGCAATCGTACTTACATTGTCACACCATATGCTAGCTTACTTTTCAGTTTTGATTTGTAGTTCATTTAATAATGATTGCACCCGCAAAATCTCTGTTGCACAACTTGCTACACTTCTAAACTCAGCTTTTGTGCTCGAACTGGATACTGTATTCTGTTTCTTTTGCATACAATGATACTGGGATTTTTTTCCCTGGAAAATACAATATCCTGATGTTGACTTTCAATCATCACGGTCGGTTCCCCAATCAGCACTAGCATATGCATTGATATTTAGAGAGTTTCTTGTCTTAACTATCAGTCCTTGATTGATAGTTCCTCTTAGATATTGAAGTATCCTTTTTATTGATTTCCATTGATCATCTGTAGGACACTACATGTATTAAATCATTTTATTTACACTGTTAGAGATGTCTTGTCTTGAAATTGTAACATATTGCAGGGCTCCCACTATGCTTCTGTAATGTCTTGGGTTTTGAAATGCTTTCCTTTGTGTTTAGACAATTGTGCATTGGTTACTATATGTGTTGGAAGATAATTAGCTTTTTCCATTTTTTCTCTTGGTAGTGTACTTTCTTTGGCTGAGTTGTATTTCAGTGTCATTTGCTCTTTTTACTTCAATTCCAAGAAAGTAATTCAACTCTCCAAGGTCCTTTATAGAGAAATCAGTGTTCAAAAGTTGAGTAATTCCTTTTATTTCTGCTTCATTGCTGCCTGTTATAATGAAATTGTGACACCCCACGTCCGTTAATGTCACTCTTTAACAAAATGCAATAAGTTCTGTGAAGCATTATAAGTAAACAGAAATAAAAACATCACAAGACATAAATAAAATTGCAGCGGAAATTTAAAACTTTATTTTCCAACAGAAAACATCATAGTATAAAATTCAGTTACAAAACCAGTCTGAGTTATTGAAAACCAATTACATCAAATAAAACTATCTGCCTTGTACTAAAACCATCAAAGTATAGAAATAAAGGGTCATGGTCCCCATAAATAGCCATAAACAAGAAGACAAATAGTCAAAGCGGTACATCGAAGCGAATCCAAGTCCAAGCAAAAGAAGTAGAGAGAGTCGTACTCAAGCCTGAGTGTTCCCACCCTAAGAACCTAAGGGGAAGGAATAGAGAGAAAAGGAAACAAAATGGGTCAGACATAATGTCTGGTGAGTCATTTTACTTTTAGTATATACATAAGTAAAAGCATCATGACAAGCATCTAAACTGGATGAGAGCTGGCGATATCATATAATAGGTATAAACAGACTAAGCAGGGTAAACAAAATGAATAGAGCAGATTATGCTTCTCAAATACATTTCTCTGCACCAACAATAGTATAACAAATATGTTCCCTACAGAAACATAATGGTAGACTTAGTGTACTTCTAGTAATGGTCTTTAACCCAAATAGTACTAACAGGTACCCAAGCAGAAATAACGGGTGTTACCCTCACCAGAAACAATGGGCACCTAAACAGGCAGGACTAGATCTACCCTAATTACTACCACCAATCAATCGACTCTCCATCCCGTAAATACCTTGTGTCGGCCCCACAGTAGGGTGTATCACTTCCTAAAGTGGCAAACCCCAGATTGACGCAGACCTATTTACTGGTGTTATAACGGCTTATTTTCCCAAGCAAGCCAGACCCATGCACATACATGACTCCGTTGGAACGCACCATCAGAACACCTCAACCTATATGAACCTCTTATAATCATCTCAGTAAGCGTGCCCTGACCCCTACCTAGTGTGGGGTCCCCCTTTGATATAAGAATGGGTTATTGACTGAAACGGGTCCCACACAATAGATGACACAATCCACCCTAGGGTTGTATCCCCAACTACTAGGATTTTGATAGGTTATGTTTAACAGATTAACAAGCTCGCATAACCCCAACAAATAAAACTGGTTAAGTTTAACGGGTTCATATAACCCTCCACAAATTTAACAAATTTAATTAACCCCCACTATTTAACAGGTTCATATAACCCCCAAAGATTTAAACAGGTTATGTATTATAGGTTAACAAGTTCATATAACCCCCACAGATCTAAATAGGTTTCACATGTTGTTTACAGTTTCATTACATGTTCCGCTTAATCTGTATATTAAGCTTACGAATTTACATGACCAACCCTCAAGTCATAATTCACAGTATAAGATATGCCCTAAATTTAGTCATACATCACAGTATAGGTTATACCCCCTAAGTCCCAGTCATGATTCATAATACAAGATATGTCCCAATTTATCTTTCCCAACCATTCCCAATTTCGTTCGCATATTTCAGCGGTAGGCCTACGCTCTAAGGTAGCCTAAAATATAAAAATAAAAAGGGAAAGAGGGAGAGAAGATAACAAAAATATGCATAATAACATAATAGGCATATGATAACAGAAATAGGCATATCAGAAATAGCATATAAGAACTGAACAGTAGATCAGGTGTACAAATGAATACATGTAATGACAGATCTGTTTAGGTATGAATCAGATTCATAATAGGCATAGGATTTATATCTAGATTTATAAACATATCAGGATTACTTGTTAAATGTTTATATCTAAAAATAACATGAACTCACATAGACTTGATATAAAGAACTGAGTATAACAAGAAAATGTTGCAGAAGAAATTCTTGAATACGAATAGGCTGTTGTTGAAGAGAATAGGCTAATTCAATCCAAGCTGGGGCAGAATCTCGTTGTCTTCATTATTTTTTATGTGTAAAAACAATAGAAATGGGGTCCTGTTTATAGCCTAAAGCCAACGAACCAAGCCACAAAACATGTCCACGTTCAGCCAAAAGAATTCACCTGGATCTGCATAGGGTCGAACCTCCCTGACCTGGGTCAACCCAGCCAGGTCATGGGTTACCCCTCCAACGGGTTGATCCCCATTTCTCCCGCTTCCTTCATTGTTTGTTTTATTTTGAAAATTCTAAGTTGTTATATATATAATTCTCTTATACGTATACAAACTTCAAGCTTAATAACTTTCTCATACGATGTCCGTTTTGCGCAAACTCGGGGTCTATCTTAAGAAGAATTCCGAGATAAATGCAATGGTACAGTTCATTTTACTTAATTTCAAATATTTAATTACTTTAGTTTATCGTTATAGTGTTCTTTAAAATTATGGGGTGTTACATTCTCCCCTACTTAAAGGCTTTCATCCCTGAAATCTCCAAGTTAAGAAGAATGTATATCCAATCATCCATCAACCATCTACTCATCCACCAATCACATGCATTCATTATCCTTAAAAGACTTCTAATGCTTATATGAACATATGCAAAGGTGTGTGTATATATCCCTATGCTAATGCAAAAATTTAGGTTATCTACTGATTCAGTCGACCTCCTTAATGCAATGTATGCTAGTGCCATGAATCCAACATGTATGCAAACAATCCTAGTATATCATGTAAATATGATAAACTCTATATGTGTGCACAACCATGCATCTAAATGCAACATCCATATGATGATACACCTATTTACATCCATAAAATTTAAAATGCTCACATATCCATATGCATTTTATAAGTGATTGAACCGATCTAGTGTGTAGTGTGTGTATATGCATCCATGAGCAACGATTAGAAAACACTTGCATCCACTTCCATCCATCAAGCATTACATGTTTGAAACACATGTTTACATCCATTGGGTTTCTACCTAAAGGTCGAAGATTCGATCGATAGGATATACTCGAATGACAGAAGCTAGTTTGAACAAGAACTTGGAAAAAGAAGTTAAGAACATACCCTTAAAAAGAAAAAGGTACAAAGCGTGAATCTTGTATTCAGTCTCCCAAGTTGCATCCTCGCAATCTTCTCCCCATTGAACTTTCATCAACTTGACCTCTCGATTGCGAAGCTTGTTTACCTCTGATTCAAGAGTACGGGTAAGAATTCGTCTAACTGTCACCTCTCATTCTACCTCTACTTCCTCAAGCATGCTCTGTTCAACTACCTCTGTTGTATCATGTAGACACTTCTACAAACGAGAAACGTGGAAAACATCATGAACACCCGCCAATCTCTCTGGCAGCTTCACCCTATTGGCCATTTGACCTATCTTCTCCACTATGGAAAATGCCCTACGAACCTTGGCGCCAGTTTCCCTGTAGATCCAAAACGAACTACGTTCCTCAGAGTGATACTTTGATGAAAACCATGTCTCCCGCCTCAAACTCAATATCGGTCCTTCTCTTATCTGCATATGAATTCTGCCTGTTCTGATATGTCTTCATGCGTTTGCAGATAAGATCAATCCTTTCTCAGGTTTCTTTAATCACCTCAGGTCCAAGTAGAAGCCTATCTGTAGACTCCCACCAACAAGTCGGTGATCTACAAGGTCATCCATACAAGGCTTCGAAGGGTGCCATGCCAATACTAGCCTGATAACTGCTATTGTAGGAGAACTCAACCAATAGAAGATGCTCTTCCCAAGTCCCTCCGAAGCCTAGAATACACTGCCTCAAAAGATCATGAAAACTCTATTCACCCTCTCAGTATGCCCATCGGTCTGAGGGCGATACGCGGTGCTCAAACATAACTGTGTACCTAATGCCTCTTACAGGCTCTTCCAGAACTCACTAGTGAAGATAGGGTTATGATCACTCACAATGCTAGAAGATACTCCATGTAGACGGACTATCTCAAAAAAGATAAACTGATGCCAACCATGCTGCCATTCTTTTACTCTTAATAGGAATGAAATGAGCGCTTTTAGTAAGCCTGTCTACTATAAACCAGATACTGGTGTTGCCCTTCCTCAATCTAGGCAAACCTTCAATGAAATCCATAGAGACGCTCTCTCACTTCAATTGTGGGACCTCCAAAGGATGAAGTAAAGACTTGCTGGCAAACTACACATCGAGAGACAAAATCCGCTACATCTTTCTTCATCTCAGCCCAAAAGAAAACCTTCTTCATATCCATATACATCTTATCGTCTCCCAGATGGATAGTCATCTTAGAATAATGGGCTTTTTCAAGGACTATCTTCAACAGACTCCCAACTCGGGGAACACAAAGCCTTCTATCCCGTCGCAACCACACTCTACTATCCGTGGAATATCTACTGAGGTGACTAGAAGTCTCCCCTCTACTGAGCCTATCCAAGATGTCTGATATCTGTAGGTCCTCTCGCTGCGAAGATCCTACCTGATCCATAAGAGTAGGTCGCACCTCTAAGGATGCCAACAAACCAGGTATAAGATCCGTAGATGGCCTAAAATCAAAGGTCGATATACACTCCAAGTTCTGCCTCTTTACGAATAGAGGACTCAAAGTCATCCTCTGCCTACTTAACACGTCTGCTACCACATTACCCTTGTAGTGGTACAAGCAATCTCAAAATCATAGGATGCTAGGAACTCCATTCATCTTTGTTGTCTCAAATTGAGATTCCTTTGCGAGAATAGGTACTTGAGTAACTTATGGTTCGTGTATAACTCGAACCTCTCTCAAAGCAGATAATGCCACCAAGTCTTTAGCGCGAACACTATAGCAGCCAACTGTAAATCATGGGTAGGGTAGTTCTTCTCATGAACTCTTAACTGTCCACCAGTGTAACATGCTACCCTTTCCTCTTGCATCAAGACAGCACCAAGCCCTGTACCAAATGCATTAGTGTACACTATGAACAATTTGTTCCCATCAAGCAAAGTCGAGACCGGGGTTGTTGTCAGAGCCCTCTTCAATCGCAAAAAAGAATCCTTACAGTCAATATCCTAAGAAAAGGTCAGATTCTTCTTCGTCAGTCTAGGGAGTGGGGCTGATATCTTTGTGAAGTCCTTAATAAGGTTCCTATAATAGCCTGCTAAACCAAGAAAACTCCTTACCTCCGTTGCATTCTTTGGAACTTTCCAATCTTGAACTGCATCTACTTTCGTGGGATCCACTGCTATCCCATCCTTGGAAACCACATGACCTAGAAATCTCATTTCCTCTCTCCGAAAATGACATTTGGAGAATTTCACCTTAAGCTGGTGCGCTCAGAGAGTCTTAAAAACCTCCCTTAAATGTTGGGCATGCTCTTCCTCGCTCTTCGATAAGATCATAATATCATCCACAAAGATCACAACGAATTTATTTTGAAACTCCCGAAACACCATACTCATAAAATCAATAAAATACACGGGTGCATTCGTCAACCCGAAGGCATGACTAGCCACTCAAAGAAACCATATAGAATTCTGAATGTGGTCTTGTCTATATTGTCCTTGGCCACCCTCAACCGATGAAAACCCATGGCCAAGTCTAACTGAGAGAAAATAGATGCACCAATAAGCTGGTCAAACAGATCATCAATCCTCGGAAGTGGGTGCCTATTCTTCTTAGTGAGCTTATTCAACTCCTTGTAATCAACACATAAGCGAAGCGAGCCATCCGCCTTACTTGCAAAGACGACTGGAGCACCTCATTCCAATAAGCTTCGCCTAACTAACCCCTTCTCAAGTAGCTCCTCTACTTGCTTCTTGTGCTTCCTCCTTTCCCTACGAGCCATGTTGCGCATAGGTTATGCGACTGGCTTCACATTATCCACCAAGTATATCCAGAAATCAATCTCGCGCCTCGGAGGTAAGCCCCTAATATCCTCAAAAACATCTGAATACTTGCTGAATACCGATACAGATCGCAAATCATCAACAGATGTATTAAGTGATTCTAGGAAACTAAGTATGAAAAACACCTATAAGTCAGAAGAAATTTCGAGAGTCCTTCCTCGGTAAGTCAAAAGTCTAACAACCCTCCTCTCACAGTCTAGAATGGCACCATACATGGCTAGCCCATCCATCCCTAGAATCAAACCATAGCCCATAAAACAAAGCATATATGCATCGCACTCAAACTCGACGCCCAACACAGACGTCCTCAAACCCCAACAAATCATAGACAGATGAGTTGTGCCCCCAATAAGGTTTGAGAAAACAACGGGATCCAAAACCATACTAGTACTAAGGTGCAGGAACTCAACCACAGAATCAGATATAAAAGAATGTGAAGCTCCAGAATAATAAAGAGTCCTAATATGATGATTGGAAAGAGAAATCAAACCTTCAATAGAAACTTTCCTACCTTTGTCCGGTACACTAGCCTCGAAAACAAGCACCTTCCCTCCAGAAGATCCTTTCCTTTGGCACTGTCCTTGCTTCTTCGGGCATTTTCTAGAATAATGTCCAACCTCACCACAGTGGAAACAAGCATTCTTCCTTTTTCGGCAATATTTGACCAAATGACCCATGTTCCGACAACCATGACATTTCTTCTTGCCTTGAGCTTTGTCCTTCTTTTCCTCCTTCTTTTGTTGTGGTTGTTCTTTCTTAGGCCACACTTTCTTGTTTTGTGTCTCATCGGTCTTAGCCTCTTTCTTGTCGCCTTTCGTGCATTAATGTCATATCATCGAGCTTCTCGAAAGTTGCCCACCATCGAAATATGAGACATAGCCAATCCATGGAGGGGTTCATTCAATCCGTTTACAAACCTCAAAGCTTTCTTGTGCAGGGCATTAACTAGTTCCAAAACAAACCTCGCCAACTGATTGAACTTATTGACATACTCTTTGACAATCATGCTTCCATGCTTAAGTGCCAGAAACCTTTCCATTTGCATACTCTCTTCTTCCTAAGAAAGAAACTTCATCTCGTATCTCTGCCGGAAATCATCCCAAGTGTCAACTGGATGCTCTGCTTGCATCACTTCCCACCAGAATGAAGCCTCATCCTTCAGCTGCCAAGCGGCCAACTGAATCTTCCTACGGTTGTCAACCTAAAAACCCCAAAAAATCCTCCGTCTCTTTCAGCCAATTCCTTTCTTCCATAAAGGTCTCGGTTCCTTAGAAAGGATTTCCTCCCATACAACAAAATCCTTGCATATCTTGGAGAAATTATCCGCTCATTGGGGAGGAGGAGGAGGAATAATGGTTGCAGCTGGGGGAGGGGCATCTGCTTGGCCTCTAATAGGCGCCGCAGCCTCAAGATATCTACGGAACCAAGCCCATATCTGAATGCCATCGGGAATATTCAGTTCCCCAGACATGCTGAAAAGAAAAGGGGTTCAAATATAGAATCAAAAGATATTTTATATGGCTTTGGGGAATCGGTTTTTCAAAAATAGACTTTCCTTAGAAAATAATTTCATTTTGAAACCTTTTTTAAAACAATTTTTAAAACATTTTATCCGATCTTGTAACCTTCAGCTCTGATATCGAATGTGACATCCCACGCCCTTTAATGTTACTATTTAACAAAATGCATTGAGTTCCGTGAAGCGTTATAGGTAAACAAGAACAGAAACATCACAAGACAGACATAAAATATCAGCAGAAATTTAAAACTTTATTTTCCAACAGAAAACATCATGGTCCAAAATTTAGTTACAAAATCCGTCTGAGCTACTGAAAACTAATTACATCAAATAAAAGTATCTGCCTTGTACTAAAACCATCAGAATATAGAAATAAAAAGCCATAGTCCCTATAAATAGCCATAAACAAGAAGATAAATAGTCAAAGCGGTATATCAAAGCAAATCCAAGTCCAAGCAGAAGAAGAAGAGATAGACTCCTACTCAATTCTGAGTGTTCCCACCCTGAGAACCTGGGGGGAAGGAATAGAGAGAAAAGGAAACAAAATGGGTCAAATATAAAGTCTGGAGAATCCAATTAATTTTAGTATATAAATAAGTAAAAGCATCATGATAAGCATATAAACTGGATAAGAGCTGGCGATATCATATAATAGGTTTTAACAGACTGAGCAGGGTAAACAGAATGAACAGAACAGATTACGCTTCTCAAATACTTTTCTCTGCACCAACATTAGTATAACAGATATGATCCCTACAGAAACATAATGGTAGACTTAGGTGCACTTCTAGTAACGAGTTTTACCCCCAAACAGTAATAATAGGTACCCAAACAGAAATAACGGGTGTTACCCCAACCAGAAACAATGGGAACCTAAACAGGCAGGACTAGATGTACCCTAATTACTACCCCCAATCGATCATCTCCCTATCCCATAAATACCCTGTGCCGTCCCTACAGTAGGATGTATCAGTTCCTAAAGTGGCAATCCCAAAAGGACATAGACCTATTTACTGATGTTATAACAACTTATTTTCCCAAGCAAGCCGGACCCATGCATGCACATGACTCCATTGGAACGCGCCATCAGAACACCACCACCCATATGAATCTCTTATAATCATCTCAGTAAACGTTCCCTGACCCATACCTAGTGCGGGGTCCCCTTTTGATACAAGAATGGGTTACTAACTGAAACGGGTCCCACGCAACTAATGGCACACCACCCCCTAGGCTTATATCCCCAACTACTAGGATTTGGACAGGTTATGCCTAACATATTAACAAGCTCGCATAACCCCAACAGATAAAACATGTTAAGTTTAACGGGTTCGTATAACCCCCATAGTTTTAAAAGATTTACTTAATCCCCCTGATTCAAATAAGTTTACTTAACCTCCACTATTTAACAGGATCATATAACCCCCACATATTTAAACAGGTTAAGTATTATAAGTTAACAGGTTCATATAACCCCCTCAGATCTAAACAGGTTTCACATGTTGTTTACAGGTTCATTACATGTTTCGCTTAATCTATAAATTAAGCCTACGAATTTACATGCCCTAACCCTCAAATCATAATTCATAGTATAAAATATGCCCCAAATTTTAGTCATACATCACGGTATTGGTTATGCCCCTAAATCTTAGTCATGATTCATAATACAAGATATTCCCCAATTTATCTTTCCCAACCATTCCCAATTTCGTTCATTTGCATATTTCAGCGGTAGGCCTAGGCTCGAAGGTAGCCTAGGCTATAAAAATAAAAAGGGAATGAAGGAGAGAAGAGAACATAAATAGGCATAATAACAGAATAGACATATGATAATAGAAATAGGCATATAAGAACTGAATAGTAGTTCAGGTGTACAGATGAATACATGTAGTAGCAGATATGTTTAGGTATGAATCAGATTCTTAATAGGCATAGGGTTTAGATCCAGATTTTTAAACATGTTAGGATTACTTTTAAATGTTTATATCTAAAAATAACATGAACTCACCGAGATTGGATCTAAAGAACAGATAATAACAAGTAGATGTTGCAGAAGAAATTCTTGAATACAGATAGGCTGTGGTTGAAGAGAATAGAATAATTCAATCCAAGCTGGGGAAGCATCTCGTTGTCTTCATTATTTTTGATGGGTGAAAACAATAGAAATGGGGTAATATTTGTAGCCTAAAGCCAATGAACCAAGCCATAAAACAAGTCCACTCCAGCCAAAAGAATTCCCATGGATCTGCATTTGGTCAACCCTCCCCGACCTGGGTCGACCCATGGGTCGACCCGCCTAACCTGGGTCGACCCATGGGTCGACCCGCCTAACCTGGGTCGACCCATGGGTTGACCCAGCCAGGTCATGGGTCGACCCCCAACAGGTCGATCCCCATTTCTCCCGCTTCCTTCATTGTTTGTTTTATTTTGAGAATTCTGAGTTGTTTTGTATATATGTAATTCTCTTATATTTATACAAACTTCTAAGCTTACTAACTTTCTCATACGATGTCCATTTTGCGCAAACTCAGAGTCTATCTTAAGCAAAATTCCGAGACTAATGCAATGGTATAGTCCGTTTTAATATTTAATTAAGTATTCTTTAGTTTATCGTTATAGTGTTCTTTAAAATTATGGGGTGTTACATCATCAACATAGATTAAAATGTATGTGATGGAATTGTTTGAGAATTTTGTAAATATAGAGTTCTTTGATTTTGTTGACTGATAGACATGCTTTATAAGAGCGGACTTTAATTTGTTAAACCACACTCTAGGTGCCTGCTTTAATCCATAAATTGATTTGTTGAGTTTGTACACCAATGTATCTTGTCCTTTGCTAATAAACCCCTGTGGTTGTTCCATAAAAATTTCCTCCTACAAAACACCATTTAAAAAAGCATTATTAATATCTAACTGTCTGATTGTCCAATTCTTATATAAGGCTATGGTTATAATTATTCGAATTGAGGTTGGTTTCACAACATGTGAAAAGGTTTCTGTAAAATCAAATCCACGCTGTTGTGAATACCCCTTCGCTACAAGCCTAGACTTATATTTAGATATTGAACCATCTGCATTTTTTTTGAGTTTATGGACCCATTTTCTCCCTAAGATATTTTTATCAACGGGCATTTCAACCAAAGTCCAATTGTTTTTTCTAGTGAGGGCATTAAACTCCTCTTGCATTGTTGCCTTCCATTTTGCATTTTGAGCTGCTTCTTGATATGACATGGGCTCGGCTGAATCCATAATTGTGTTGATTACTTTCGGTTTATATATGCCACACTTGGACCTTGTCATAATTTGATGTTGATTTGCACTGCTTCTATATGACAACACATGTACAGTGTGTGTATCATTTGCAGGTTGAGTCTCTGATGTGTGATTTTGGATTTGAATTTCTTGCTCTTCTATATTGTCATTTTCTTCACAATTGTGAGTAGTTTTAGGAGCCTCTCCTTGACTTGTACCTTCCCTTATAGTACTGTATTGAGTGAGATTACCAGTGCAACATGGTTCATGTTGTAATGGCTGAATTATTACTTCATCATCTTGCATACCAGTCTTGTATTGTCTTGCATTCTACACCTTGTTTGTTGTCTTAATTTCTAATGTACTATATGGGAAAACATCTTCATTGGACATTACATGCCTGGAAACATAGATTCTTCCTTTGCTGTCTATGCATTTGTATCCCTTTTGATTATTGAGATACCCCAAAAATGTACATGAAGTAGACCTGTAATCAAGTTTGTGTGTGTTGTATGGTTTTATCCAAGGAAAATACTGACACCCAAATACCTTTAAATGATTATAGTCTGGTCTAACCCTTTTTAGCATTTCCTTTGGATACTTTAAATTAAGCATCTTTGTTGGCATTATGTTAATTAAGTGTAACGACCTGCATTTTACATATTGGAGGATCATAAAATATTTTTATTTTATTCCCTGAGGATTGGATCATTCTCATATTTTGATATGTTGGTTATGTGGATGTGAGACATTTCCATAATTTTTACCAATTTTATTTGTGAACATATTGTCCCTGTCAGTCTTATTAGGGCATAACTTTTGATTGGGATCGAATCAGGTACTAAGGTTGCTCTCATTGGAAAGGAAATGGTGTTGCCAATTCCGTAGAGTGGTCATATTAAAGATTTGGCTCAGCGGTTTGGGAGGAATCGTCGTTTTTGTGTTTCACATTTTGTTTTTCAGGTTTTTGAACCATTATTTGGTTGATTTGGAGAGGCCCATTAGTGGGCTGGTGGGAGGCTATAAATATAGCGTTAGAGGCATAGAGAGAGGGTTACATTCTTCATTCTATCATTTGGTTGAGCTCGTGATCCTCCTTGCTCAATCAAATACATCTTTCCACCATTAAAATCTAGATCTACATAAGAGAATCAAAGATCAACATCATTTAAAGCTAGATCTACATCAGTCGATTCGAAATTTCATCAAATTGGAAAATTTGAAGAATATCCTTCACTGTTCGGAATTGAGATTCAGCGATTTTGTGTTGTTTTGGAGAATTGGTGAGTGATATGCATATCTCACACGGATTCAATCAACTACATGAGTTGTTTGATCATATTTCATCAAATTAATGTCGTTTTCATTTAGATCTACATCATGGTAAGTGTATTTTCACGTAAATCCCTATAGGATCTAATCTAGCAACTTAAAACCAGTAATTTCTTATGTTAATTCATGTTTATGCAAGTTTAGATCCATTATTTTGTCTCCTTACGGATCTATCGTGATTTTAGAGAAATTCTCATGTTTGGATGATGGTTACTCGTTGAATTGATCGATTTGGATGACTTAGATGAGTTGTTTGAATCGTTGTAATGTAATCGTTTGGCTAATATTTGGTCAAGTTTGGAGCTAATTTGGTCAGATCTGGAGTTAGGTCATTTTTCATGAGTAGGTCGTTTTTCTTCTTCTCCAAGAAAGGAAGCTCAAGTCGTGTGCACAGCACGGGTTTGGCTCAAGTTGTAGGTCGTGTGCACAACATGGGTTTGGCTCAGGTCGTGTGCCCATCACGGGTTTGGCTCAGGTTGTAGGTCGTGTGCACAGCACAGGTTGGCTTAGGTTGCTAGCTTTAAATAGCATTTTGACAAATGTTGTGAAAGCCTGTTTTAGAAAAAATTGATCCATAGGGGTGGATGGACCACCAAGAAGCAATGATAGCGTTCCAGAAACGCTGTGAAAGGCTGTTTTGATGCTTTACTTAGTTTTTCACACCAGAATGATGCAGAATTCAATTAGAAGATATAATAGCATTTCAGAAGCGCTGCAAAAGACTGTTTTGGCATTTTGGCCAGTTTTTAATAGTGAAAAGGATGGAAATGCTATAAAATGCAGTATCGACCAAACGATGCTTGTTTTTGAGTCGACAGTGGTTTTAGCTTCGACACAAGTTCAAAAGGGAATGTTCAAAGTGGTGTGAGATGTTCGTTGATGGTTGAAAAGCAACGAATCAGAAGATAACTCAAGGGTGTTTTATATTGGTGGATAATGGTTGCTCACCCGTGTTTTGAGCTTGTCAATAGTCGCAGGTGTTGACGACTATAGGTGTTGAAGGATGAGAGATTATCGTTGTCATAGGTTCTAGCGATTTCAAAGCAGGGGTACAATAGAAAAGTCTAAAAGACCTGTTGTTTGTTCGAGTACCCTAGGTATCGTTGAAAGGCCTAGATACGTATCGTTGAAAGGCGCATGGAGTTTTTGCTGAAACCGGGGTTACCATTAGCCCTTGATGGATGCCATGATGATATGACCAGTCATACGATAAGCGATGGTTTCAAAGCAGGATTGGCGATGATAGCCAGAGTTAGTCATGAATGTTGTTTGTTTGCTTGTACCATCTCATGTAGATTGCCTAACATCGAATGAGATGTTTCTTGGGTGCTTGTCTGATATTTGTTTAGGCCTCTAGGGATTGTGCTTGAGGGATGTCGAGCTCGATTAGGATGGTTTACGTAAGATATATAATTGATTGATATTGTTGGTTACTTCTGATTGCCATAAATGAATAGTTGTCTGGTTGCCATGGATGTATGGTTGAAACGCTTGTTTTGTAAAGGCTATCACTATCTGAAGTGGAGAAGATGAGGTTAAGTTTCTTCTCTGGTGAAGTAGGTAGATTAGTTTGTTTACCTACTTATTCTCGTATACTTTATTGATGATGTTAGTTAGTTGTTTTATCGCCCACTAAGACTGTTGTCAGACTCAAGGTTTTATGTTTCCCTCTTATTACCTTGGGCTGTTCATCCAATTTTTGGATGAGCAGACTAGGTAGCAGGTAACAGGTGATAGCTTGGTGATGACGAAGTTGCAGTATGGAAGCAAGCAGGAGGCTGGCATATTATCTTTTCTACTGTATAGTATCTTTTTTTTTCGTTGTTTGATGATTTACTCTGAGTGTTGTAGAGAGGCTTTATGTACAGACTTTGATGTTGTATCCAATCGATATATGGAAAATCTTTTAGGATATTATGAAAATTTAAAAGTTTGATAATGGTGCTTCAATATTACTGCCTGTTGTATATGTTCTATTATATTTTATCCTTGCGCTGTGAGTTACGACATTTTTCGCTTGTGTTACTCAACTCTGATGATCGTCCATAACTGCCTGACATGTCTTTCGGCGCATTATTTCCCTTGTTAAGTGCAGGAGTTATGGGCGGTCATCACATTAAGTGTACAATGGTGTTAAATGTCTCCGGTCAAAATTTTAATTTCATAGATGTAACACCCCACCTCCGTTAAAGTCACTCACAAAGGGAATGCCTTTACTTTGGTGGAGCGTTTTAGTAGACAGAACAGAAATTTACAAGACAGATAAACAATACTTGAGAAATTATAACTTTATTACAGCGGAAAAACAGAAATCAGTTTGGTTACATCTTTAACAAAAACTCAAGTACATAAATATCAGTCTTGTTCAGAAAATCATCGGAGTACAAAACTTTAAAATCATAATCCCCACAGAAGCTGTCATAAGGAGTCAAGCCATACTTTAAACACTCTAAGTACTTCAAGTAGAAGAAATTTGGATCAAGCTAAAGTATTCCCTCCTTGGAAAACCTGGGGGGAGAAAAGGGGCGAAAACAAGCAAGGTCAGACATAAAGTCTGGCAAGTCCAGTGACTTTCAGCATATGAACATGTAATAATAATTATGACATGAAAATAAGCTGGATAAGAGATAACAGTAACATAAGCAACAGATGTACTTAGGTTAAACAGAAGAAACAGAATAATATTACCTTTCATTTCTCTGCACTAATACTAGTACAAGAAGATTAGGTGTCACCCTAATGTCTAAACTGAAACAGAAACGGGAACAGAATAATTTCCACATAAGAGAATGCTAATAATGGGCCTTTACCACCCCAACAGAAACAGATAGAAACAGAATGCTAATAATGGGCCTTTACCACCCGAACAGAAGGTACAGAAACAGAAACAGATTAATCCCTACGGAAACAGAATGTAGAATTACGTGTACACTAGTAAATGGGCCTTTACCACCCGAACAGACGGTACCACGCAGAAACAGACAGGTGTTGCCACCCAACAGAAACAGACGGTACCAAAAGAAACAGACAGAACTAAGTGTACACTAAAACCCTACCCCAAGCGATCGGCTCCCTAATACATAAATACCCTGTGTCGGCCCCACGGTAGGGTGTATCACTCCCTAAAGTGACAACCAATTGGCACATACCTATTTACAGATGTCACGGCGTCTAACATCCTCAGAGGCAGGCCGGGATCCATGCACACACATGACCCGGTTGGAACGCACCATCAACACCCCTCGCCATTATCAGAATGAACCACTTATAATTAGTTCAGTAAGCGTGTCCGGACCCTACCTACTGTTGGGTCAAAGTTTGATACCAGAAAGGGTAACTGACTAATATGGGTCCCAAACAACAGTTGACACAAGTAAATTCCCTCCTAACCTTGTGTCCCCAGACTAACAGATTTCAGATTACTTGTTTACAATTTCAGACATACAGGGTTCAGATCAACTAGTTCACAGATCAGACAAGTTTCAGACTAACGGATCAGATATACAGATTTAACAGATTTACAGATTAGTCTAACTTTGTAATTGGGCCTACAGATTCACGAAACGTTTTTTTTAAATTCATTAGTCCAATTGGTTTAACCCTATCTACCCAACACGTTTTAGACATCATATTTATCCCAGATTTGCATTAATTAAATATTAATGCATAGACCTCTCACATTAGATCGGTAGCTTGTGGCCGCGGAATATGTCGGGCGGCTCCGGGCAGACTTCAGCCACAAGCCAGACCTAACCTCGTGTCTAAGCATATTTTAGTTATGCCTACAACCTCTCACATTAGACTGACAATTTGTGGTCGCTGATTAAGCCAGTTGGTTCCGGGCAGGCTTCTACCGCAAGCAGAGTCTAACCTCGTGTCATAACCAATTCATTCTAATACAGATTTTCAGATATCAAACTAATTCTATTTATTTAACAGATTAAACTTCTTCATAGGATATAACAGATTAATCAAATTTCCATGTTCTACTAAATCTTAGGTCGAGCCTACGGATTTCCATACCCAGATTACCATTGTCTAGTTTCAACAGATCAGACAATTCAACAGGTAGCAGATCTAGCAGTTTAAGAGATTCAACAGATTTAGCAGATTTGGCAATATAACAGATCTAGCAGATTAGGCAATATAACAGAACTAGCAGATTAGGCAATATAATAGAACTAGCAGATTAGGCAATATAACAGAACTAGCAGATTAGGCAATATAATAGATTTAGTCATTCCTTAAAGTTTCATAGACATATCTTGCCTAATTATAAATTTGGCCTAAGTTTGCATGCCTAAATAGTTGCCATGATTCACAATATGATTATATACCCACGTTTGCATTGAATTTACATGGCGTAGAATAGGGTCATAATTTACCATATAACACATGCCCCAAATTTAGTTAAACTTGCCTAGTACAAAAGATTCACATATAAATTATACCAAATATAGCCATCGATTTCAATGCATGGCATATATTCAAAAATTTCCCACTTAGGTGTTATTCACATTTAATAGTTATCAAATCTTAATATAGATCTTCACACCTAAGTCATATTTTCTTTTTACCTCAAGTCATGAATCGTTATATAAGCAATATGCCCAACAATCTAGAACTTTAAATTATAACAGATCTTAATTCAAAAATATGTGTTATGTCCAATGTCTCAAGTCACATGTTAACATACAATGGTTCCTCTTCATCCAATTCACAGAATATGCATAGATCTAAATCTAGTTTACAACATCAGTCATAGATTAGCCATGTCCAATTATGCCATCATTCATTATTTGCCCCAAAGTTTAGCGTTCATGCGTTAATCTCTTATGAGATGTGGCGCAAGCTCATGGTAGCCTGGCTATAGAACAGAAAGAAGAAAGAGATACAGAATAAAATAGATCAGAACATACACAACCTCAAATTCAGATTTACAATCATGTCACAATTATAATTAAAGTCTATATCGGAAAATAACTGTACTTGCCTTTCGTGGTTTTAAGAAAGGATAATAAACTGTTGTTGATGCAGAAATGTTGAATTACTCCTCTTTATTTGTTGTAGCTCTAAACTTTGATTTGAGATTTGATTTAGCTTTTAATTCTATTCAGGTTGGAAGAAGGTGCATCAATCCAAGTTTTGATTCCAGCAGAGTAGCGACGCCATTTTTATTTTTAATTAGAACAGAGGCAGAATATAGACAGAATGAAATTGTGTAGAGAAAATGAGGCTAGGGGGCTGTTTATATAGGATGAGGCGGACGAATCTAGACAGAAAACGAGACCAGATACATCAGAATGAATCAGGTTCAAAAACTGGGTTTCGGGAGCTGATCGACCCCCAGGTCGACACTATGGTCGACCTGGCCCCTGGGAGGTCGACACTATGGTCGACCCCCAGGACGACCTGGTCCATGGGCGGGAATTTTCCCGCCCAGCCTGTTCTGGGATTTTGAATTCGAATTTGAATTCGAATTTTCGAGCTGTTTTCGATTCTGAAATTCTCTGAAACTTCGGAGGGCCATATCTCCCTCATACGGACTCCGTTTCTCGAAAATTCAGACTCGTTTCCAAGCAGAATTTCGAGACGAACGCAATGGCGCAACCTTCTAATTTTATAATTTAATTATTCTCTGATTTGTTACTTATACGACCACAGAAAATACGGGGTGTTACATTCTCCCCTACTTAAAGGATTTCGTCCCCGAAATCTTCAAGTTGGGAAGAATGTGTCCTACCATCCAGTCATCCATCTACTCAACCATCATCCACAAGCATCCATTGTCCTTAGAAAACTTCTAATGTTGTATGAACATATGCAAAAGTGTGTGTATATGTTCCTTATCTAATGCAAAGATCAGACGGTCCACTGATTCAGTTGACCTCCTTAATGCGAATTATGTTAGTGCCATGAGTCCAACATGTATGCAATTTTCCTATTTGATATTATTCTTATATGAGTGACAACCATTCATTCATATGCAACATCCATGTGATGAGTCAATCATTTTGCATCCACAGAAATTGAAAATGCTCACACATCCATATGCAGTATGA
The DNA here is from genome assembly GCA_030737875.1 of Allium sativum. Taxonomy (NCBI): domain Eukaryota; kingdom Viridiplantae; phylum Streptophyta; class Magnoliopsida; order Asparagales; family Amaryllidaceae; genus Allium; species Allium sativum. The sequence continues at coordinate 27,809 of JASFAX010003614.1, forward strand.
GAGTGTTTTCGAGCCGATCTAGTGCCTAGTGTCTATATATGCATCCACGAGCAACCACTAGCAACCACTTGCATCCACTTGCAACCATCAAACATAACATGTCTCAAACACATGTTTACATCCATAGGATTCCTATCTATAGGTCGAAGACTCGATTGATAGGATACAGTCGAGTGATGGGAGCGAGTGCAGATAAACAAAAACTTGGTTTCCATTAGACCTTGGTTGAGAGACAAATTCCCCTAAGTATCAACCCCAAAGACCGAAATCAACATCAGATTGACACCCAGAGGATTACCCTCTTTAGACAATATCAAAACTGGAAATCTCAACCTTATCAGAAATATTCAGATATTTACAGATTACCGGTACAGATCAGATTACTAAATGATTCTTAGGAAACTAAGCATGATGAGAACCCAGAATGTATGTGTCATAGTCAACTTAACGCTCAACACAGATATCCAACTTATCCCAATTTGATGAGTCATAACCCTTATGGATCTGAGTCTACAGCGGAATCAGAAACAATGCTAGTATTCAAGTGCAGAGTATCGATTACAGAATCGAAATACCAGAATCAGAAAAGAGTTTTAACTCAAAAAAATCAGATAGAGAAATTAAACCTCCTACAGAAAGTTTTCCTATTTCTATCCTATCCACTAGCCTCAAGAGTGTTCGTCTGGCTTCCAGAAGTTGGTCCTTCCCTCTGCCCTTGCCCTCGTTTCTTCGGACAGTCCCTAGTGAAGTGTCCCATCTCACCACAGTTGAAGCAAGTGCCCTTTCTTTTTATGCAATCCTTGTTCAGACGAGTCGAGCTTCCACAAGTAAAGCACTTTTTCTCCTTCTTATCTTCAGACTTTTCACCCTTCTTTTGTGTTTTCTTTTTGGGCCATGGTTTCTTGTTCTGTTGTTCTTCCTTCTTTGCCTCTTTCTTGCCGTTGTCTTCCTCGTGCAGTAGTTCCATATCCACCAATCTCTCGTAAGTCGCTCCCATGGGTACATGGGTCATAGCTAGGCTGTGCAATGGCTCGTTCAATCCTTTAACAAAGCGGAGAGCCTTTTTACGCTGGGTGTTGACTAAATCTAGTCCGAACCTGGCCAGTTGGTTGAACTGGTTGACGTATTCCTTGACCGTCATACTTCCTTGCTTAAGAGATAAGAACTTTTCCAGTTGTAGACTTCGTTCAGCTTGCGAGAGGAATTTCGTCTCAAACCTTGTTCTGAAATCCATCCATGTTGCAACGGGTCTCTCGGCGTTTGTGACTTCCCACCAATAGGAAGCTTCGTCCTTGAGCAACCATACCGCCAATTGTACCTTCTGCCTATCGTGCACCTCGAAAATAACGAACAGATCCTCAGTTTCTTTGAGCCAATTCCTCGCTTCTACGAATGATTCAGTTCCCTTTAAATCCCTTCCACCCACGGCCCTAAAATCTTTACAGATTTTTGAAAAAGCAATTGCACGAGGAGGGGGTGGAGTAGGAGGAATCGCTGCAGCTGGAGGAGGAATATCTGCTGGGCCTGCATCGTTGGCCCTATCCTCTAAGTACCTCCTGAACCAGCCAGGTATTGGCATGCCCTCTGGAAAGTTAAGATTTCCAGACATGCTGGAATGAAAGAAAAAGATTTAAAACGGAGAACTAAAAGATACATATATGGCTTTTTGGGGATTATATTTTTCAAAAATAAGCTTTAATTTTGAAAATATTCCTTTTTAAAACCTTTTTGAAAATAGTTTTCAAAACTTTTTATCAAATCTGGTAACCTTCAGCTCTGATACCAAGTGTAACACCCCACCTCCGTTAAGGTCACTCACAAAGGGAATGCCTTAACTTTGGTGGAGTGTTTTAGTAGACAGAACAGAAATTTACAAGACAGATAAACAATACTTGAGAAAATATAACTTTATTGCAGCGGGAAAACAGAAATCAGTTTGGTTACATCTTTACCAAAAACTCAAGTACATAAATATCAGTCTTGTTTAGAAAATCATCGGAGTACAAAACTTTAAAATCATAATCCCCACAGAAGCTGCCATAAGGAGTCAAGCCATACTTTAAGCACTCTAAGTACTTCAAGCAGAAGAAATCTGGATCAAGCTAAAGTATTCCCTCCTTGGAAAACATGGGGGGAGAAAACGGAAGAAAAGGGGCGAAAACAAGCAAGGTCAGACATAAAGTCTGGCAAGTCCAGTGACTTTCAGCATATGAACAGGTAATAATAATTATGACACGAAAATAAGATGGATAAGAGATAACAGTAACAGAAGCAGTAGATGTACTTAGGTTAAACAGAAGAAACAGAATAATATTACTTTTCATTTCTCTGCACTAATACTAGTATAAAAGGATTATGTGTCACCCTAATGTCTAAACTAAAATAGAAACGGGAACAGAATTATTTCCATAGAAGAGAATGCTAATAATGGGCCTTTACCACCCCAACAGAAATAGACAGAAACAGAATGCTAATAATCGGCCTTTACCACCCGAACAGAAGATACAGACACAGAAACAGATTAATCCCTACGGAAACAGAATGTAGAATTAGGTGTACACTAGTAAATGTGCCTTTACTACCCGAACAGACGGTACCACACAGAAACAGACAGGTGTTGCCACCCAACAGAAACAGACGGTACCAACAGAAACAGACAGAACTAAGTGTACACTAAAACCCTACCCCAAGCGATCGGCTCCATAATACATAAATACCCTGTGTCGGCCCCACAGTAGGGTGTATCACTCCCTAAAGTGACAACCAATTGGCACAGACCTATTTACAGATGTCACGACGTCTTACATCCTCATAGGCAGGCCGGGATCCATGCACGCACATGACCCGGTTGGAACGCACCATCAACACCCCTCGCCATTATCAGAATGAACCACTTATAATTAGTTCAGTAAGCGTGCCCGGACCCTACCTACTGTTGGGACAAAGTTTGATACCAGAAAGGATTACTGACTAATATGGGTCCCAAACAATAGATGACACAAGTAATTTCCCTCCTAACCTTGTGTCCCCAGGCTAACAGATTTCAGATTAACTTGTTTACAAGTTCAGACATACAGGGTTCAGATCAACTAATTCACAGATTAGACAAGTTTCAGACTAACGGATCAGATATACGGATTTAACAGATTTACAGATTTGTCTAACTTTATAATTGGGCCTACAGATTCACGAAACGGGTTTTTTTTTAATTCATTAGTCCAATTGGTTTAACCCTATCCACCCAACACGTTTTAGACATCATATTTATCCCAGATTTGCAGTAATTAAATATTAATGCATAGACCTCTCACATTAGATCGATAGCTTGTGGCCGCGGGATATGCCGGGCGGTTCCGAGCAGACTTCTGCCACAAGCCAGACCTAACCTCGTGTCTAAGCACATTTTAGTTATGCCTACGACCTCTCACATTAGATTGACAGTTTGCGGTCGTTGATTAAGCCGGTTGGTTCCGGGTAGGATTCTACCGCAAATAGAGTCTAACCTCGTGTCATAGCCAATTCATTCTAATACAGATTTTTCAGATATCAAACTAATTCTGTTTATTTAAAAGATTAAACTTCTTCATAGGATATAACAGATTAATCAAATTTCCATGTTCTACTAAATCTTAGGTCGAGCCTACAGATTTCCATACCCAGATTACCATTATCTAGTTTCAACAGATCAGACAATTCAACATGTAGCAGATCTAGCAGTTTAAGCGATTCAACAGATTTAGCAGATTTGGCAATATAACAGATCTAGCAGATTAGGCAATATAACAGAACTAGCAGATTAGGCAATATAACAAAACTAGCAGATTAGGCAATATAACAGATTTAGTCATTCCTTAAAGTTTCATAGACATATCTTGCCTAATTATAAATTTTACCTAAATTTGCATGCCTAAATAGTTCTCATGATTCACAATATGATTATATACCCCACGTTTGCATTGAATTTACATGGCACAGATTAGGGTCATAATTTACCATATAACACATGCCCCAAATTTAGTTAAACTTGCCCAGTACAAAAGATTCACATATAAATTATACCAAATATAGCCATCGATTTCAATGCATGTCATATATTCAAAAATTTCCCACTTAGGTGTTTTTCACATTTAATAGTTATCAAATCTTAATATAAATCTTCACACCTAAGTCATATTCTCTTTTTATCTCAAGTCATGAATCGTTATATAAACAATATGCCCTACAATCTAGAACTTTAAATTATAACAGATCTTAATTCAAAAATATGCGTTATGTACAATGTCTCAAGTCACATGTTAACATACAATGGTTCTTCTTCTTCCAATTCACAGAATATGCATAGATCTAAATCTAGTTTACAACATTAGTCACAGATTAGCCATGTCCAATTATGCCATCATTCATTATTTGCCCCAAAGTTTAGTGTTCATGCGTTAATCTCTTATGAGATGTGGCGTGGGCTCGTGGTAGCCTGGCTATAGAACAGAAAGAAGAAAGAGATACAGAATAAAATAGATCAGAACATACACAACCTCAAATTCAGATTTACAATCATGTCACAATTATAATTAAAGTCTATATCGGAAAATAACTGTACTTGCCTTTCGTGGTTTTAAGAAAGGATAATAAACTGTTGTTGATGCAGAAATGTTGAATTACTCCTCTTTATTTGTTGTAGCTCTAAACTTTGATTTGAGATTTGATTTAGCTTTTAATTCTATTCAGGTTGGAAGAAGGTGCATCAGTCCAAGTTTTGATTCCAGCAGAGTAGCAACGCCATTTTTATTTTTAATTAGAACAGAGGCATAATATAGACAGAATGAAATTGTGTAAAGAAAATGAGGCTAGGGAGCTGTTTATATTGGATTAGGCGGACAAATCTAGACAGAAAACGAGACCAGATACATCAGAATGAATCAGGTTCAAAAACTGGGTTTCGGAAGTAGGTCGACCCCCAGGTCGACACTATGGTCGACCTGGCTCCTGGGAGGTCGACACTATGGTCGACCCCCAGGTCGACCTGGTCCATGGGCGGGAATTTTCCCGCCCAGCCTGTTCTGGGATTTTGAATTTGAATTTTCGAGCTGTTTTCGATTCTGAAATTCTCTGAAACTTCGGAGGGCCATATCTCACTCATACGGACTCCGTTTCTCGAAAATTCGGACTCGTTTCCAAGTAGAATTTCGAGACGAACGCAATGGCGCAACCCGTTTCCCTTGATTCTTATTTTATAATTTAATTATTCTCTGATTTGTTACTTATACGATCATAGAAAATACGGGGTGTTACAATACAGGCCTTAGCAAGAAGGGTTGGACCAGTCTCAACGATGTGTCTGTGTTTACGTTCGATAAAACCATTTTGTTCTAAGGTATATAGACCCATTATTCTGTGTTAAATTCCCCTCTTAGAAAAAAACTTTTTTAAAGGAAAAAATTCAAATCCACCATTTGTTTGGATCTATTTTACCTGACTGCCTATTTGATTTTCAACATTTGTGATGAATTGTATTCTGACATTACTAACATTTTCTTTAGATTTCAGAAATATATCCAAACAAATGTAGAGTATACATCAAAAAATGAGATATAGTATCTATATTCATAATCTGAAGTTACGGGTGTTGGACCCTAAACATTAGTGGCAATTAATTCAAGTGGTGAGTTGTGAGTAGTTTCAGAATCTAGAAATTCAAGTTTATGGCTTTTTCCCATTTGACAAAATTCACACACATATTTAGTTGGGAAATTATCAATAGAAACGCTATTTTCATTACAAACTATTTTAACAATTTTCACACTAGGATGTCCCAGTCTATTATGCCAAAAATTAAATTTTTTACTACTACCAGAAATATTATCAATGTTCAAAATATAATTACTTTTATTAAACTCAGATTGTCTAGCTTTTGCAGAGCGAAATTTGTATAGCCCATTACATTCTTTACCCTACAAAATGACATCTTGAGTTAGTATATCTTTAAGCATACATTTGGGTAGAACAAAAAAAACATTATTATCTTTGGCAAATTGAGAAACACTTATTAGATTTCTCTTAATAGGTGGTACCCTTAGTAGGTTTTTAAGATATAACTTTTTGGTTCCATTTATGCTTGCATTTCCAGTATGTGTGATATGAACATTTTTACCATTACCAACAAGTAATTTTTGCGTACCTTTATACTCTTTGTTCCCAAGATTCAAGTTGCTCAAGTTGTTTGTTACATGATTTGTTTCCCCTGAGTTAGGATACCAAAATTCATCATCTATATCTTTAAGCCTTGCTGTAGTAATATTTTATACCTCTGCTTGTTCCTAATTATCCTTTTGAATGCTGATATTATTGATGCTTGTACCCGTTGATGGATGGTGTAATCTTAATTTAATATCACGTTTTTATTGCTGTCCTTAATGAACTTTGCTGGAATTTCTTTGTTCCAAGCACATAATCCTCTAAGTTGTATCCTCTAACTGCAGTTTCAATTTGTAATTTCCACAGCATGTAATTTGAATCATCCAGTTGCACAAAAATCAAGTTGGTCTGAGGCTTGATGATGGCTTTGATCAGATCAAGGGTTGATTCTTGTAAACTGTGAGTGATCCTTGATGCGGAGTTTGGAGAAAGGGTTTCATCACCCATCTTGATACAAATGAGTGGGAAAACAAGGACTGAGAGAAAAAAAGAAACCGAATGGCAAACAGGAAAGCAAATCTGATAGGATGCTGCAAAGCACAACAACTCTGATACCAAGTTTGAAATCTTGCAGTGATGCAATAGAAAATGAAGATGATAGTGTTTTTATTATTTTGGCATTGTGCCTTCTTCATATCTTTGAATACATTGTTGGAATGCAAAATACATAGGTATGGACTTGTATTTATAACATCAGATGGAGAGCAAAGGAGAACAGGAATGCAAGGGAAAATAGGAATGTGAAATAATGGTAAAGAAATCATCCTGGTACGCGAAAAGAAATCATCCGGATACGCGGTAGGTCATTTGGATATATTCGACAAGATATTTATCTGTTATTTCTTACTTTGAAGGTGAATACTCCCTTTATGACTGCACGTCCTAGTCCTAGGTTTGGTCAATAAATACATTGACTTTGTGATAAGCTATAGTAATCGTTTTCAATCAATGGGTGTCTATTTTATGTTCATTGTCAGATGTGTAAATGTTACAACATGTGTGTGTGTATATATATATATATATATATATATATATATATATATATATATATATATATATATATATATATATATAGAGAGAGAGAGAGAGAGAGGCATGTGTAAAAAAATACATTTCCTTAACCAACAATTTGTAGGTCACAATGTAAAGTAACAGTTATTATGTGGTTTGGAAAAGATGGTAAAACAAAACAGTGACATATTTTGTGTTTACTTTTAAGACGAGACCTGAAAAAAGTGAAAATGTGAGTACTTGACATAGTAAATAACCATTAAAAAGAAGCTAAAAATAAAAGTACTCATATTGTAGCGAACATTTTTAAATAATATGTTATATGTGTTTGAATAAAGCAATCATATTGTCGCCAGGTTGTGTTAGAATCGTTCTATTGCATGATAGAAGACTATTATAAGTAGTTACGTTGTTGCATGTATAATAATCATGTTGTTCGCAAATTAAGAACGAGTAGTATATAAAGTTCAATTGGAGTACTATTATGTGGATTATTCTGTAATACGCAGATTTTGTGAAATTATAACTAGTTTAATCCATATCACAGATTTTGTGAAATTGAAATTTAATATGTAACATAATAAATGATAAGGTATAAGTATTAAAATTTTCTTTAGAACTTTATTTAAGCATTATAAAACTTGTTTTGTAACCTTATATATATAGTTCAAAAATGAAGTTAGGTTGAGATCTCTTATGTTAGCTTTCAAAATTCATTTAAATGAATATTAACGTGAATAATGTAATAATATATGTAATCTTTAAACACCACCATCTTGTTTTGTTTTTAAAGATTAACTTGAATTATTTTGTAGGCACTTAATTTCCAAAGAGTGTATGGAGATCCATCAAAAAGTAGGAGGATATTGCTCGAATGCAAAGACGGTTGAATGAGCTCAGTGATTGGCGAAAGAGCTACATGGTCAAACAAATAGATGAGTGTATCGCAGCCTACTATCAAGAGTATGAGTCAATGCCCGTGGAGGGAGATGCAGCTGCTTCTGGTAGTGATGATGATGATGATGATGCATAGTTTGATTTTTCTTATGGGTATGATTTATGTACATATTTCAACTAGCTTTGATACTTAGTAGTTTGGTTGATGCATGGGTTTAATACATAGTGTTTGTTTGATGGATTTGGTAGTTTTTTTATGGGTTTAACACTTAATACTTAGTAGTTGTTTTATGTATGTTATGATGGACCTACGTTCTTGTTTGATTTGGTGGATTTGATAATTTTTTGTTGAAGATGGAATATTGATGGAATGATAATGATAGAATGTGATATTGCTTGGATATTGATGGAATGATAATATTTGTGTTGAATAATAGTTTGTGGGGACTAAGGGAATGAAGTTGTTGGTTGGTGCAGCAAATATTACCCAGATCTGCAACGACCAGCGAGGCTTGCAATGGCTAAATGGTCAAAATAAGCAACGATTTGCAACGGCTATACGGCCCAATTTTGCAACGGCTTGCATCAGCTTGTGACACACACCCGGAAAAGAAACTAATTGCAGTGTTGGATGCCATGTGGATACATGGCCGTTGTAAGCCGTTATTGAAGTAGCGACGGAGTCGTTTGCTAACCCCCATCGCTTTTCCTGTTGGAAACTGATTAAATTGCAATGGCATTTTGCAAGAGCCGCCGTTGCCAAAATGTCGTTTGTTTTGCAGTGATATCAGTGCTTGACATTCAATTTGAAACACAATTATGCTATTTTGATTTCAAAATTGTAACACACTTAAACAAGACAAATTAGTATACAAATATATTTGTTATCATCGAATAAAACATATACTCAACAATCTCTCCTTTTTCATGATAATAAACAACAGTTAAGATTTATTAGATGTAATTATGTCGAATGCACGTAGTAGCATAAATACACAAAATAATAACACAATGTTTTGATACATGTAACACGCTCGCTCTAAAAATATTCCCCCTACATATGTTGCATGTGTGTGTGTGTGTGTGTATATATATACACACACACACACACACACACACACACACACACACACACACACACACACACGCGCGCGCGCACACACACACACATACATACATGTATATTCTCAAATTAAATACTAAAACAATAATGGAACAAACCGAAATTTTGACGATTTAAATAATGTGTTCAATTGAAATTTTACTTAAGAATTTAAAATTTGGTTTGTTGCAAATAATAGAAAAATGTATGAAATTGATTTATAAATATAAATTAAAACATATACGTCTAACTTGAATGATAAAATCGAAATGATCGTTTAGTTTCAAAATGCATTTGCTTTAAACTAGAGTGAAATCAATTAAAAAATAAACGTTATAATATTGATTTGTTAAATGTAATATTTTTATATAAAATTGATATAGTAAATGTTATAATGAAAACGCCAACTTTCGTCCCCTAAGTTCAAATCGTTCTATGCGACCGATTTACGGTAGCGACAACCGATATAGCTCAAATTAACGTTAAAAAATTAAAACTTAAAATAAAATCTATAAATTAATATTTGAGATGTGCTTAAATAAATATAACATATAAATAAATTTTGTTGAAAAATACGTAAATCTTTTCTGTTCGCGCATTTAGTTAAATTGGAATAAAATGTTTAAAAATAAATGTTCGTCAGAACTTAGGTGTTTTCTACCTTAAAACACTAGACTATCTTCTAAGCAAAAAGGTATTTTTTGTTTTGCAAAATTCAAACGTTTATTACTTCGAAATCTTAATTTCGCTTGAAAATGAGCAAAAACTATGAATGCATTTACCGTTGCATATTTTCAACTAGTGTGATTTCTTTCCCATTTAGAAACTCCTTAAAATTTCTACTTTCATATTTCTGGGATTTTAAGAATTGAAGAATATTTTGATATTTCAATAGTTATTGTTTTATGTTGGTTCATACATCAATCGGTAGATGGGAAAAAAATCTTGCGCATACATGCCCCTTCATTTTCTCACCCTTACGATTCCCTCTACTGACGTTTATCTTTATCTTATTCCTTATTATGTGATATTTCTTTTATTTTCTATTCATAGAGCATCTTTAGCAATGGCTAGAAATGTTGAAATGAGGAGTTTCCCCATTTCAAATCATGTCCCCAAGCTCCAGCAAAAGTCGATTAAAGCGTAGGAAATGTTTTGAAATGGAGTAGCGCCCCCTTTTTTAGCGTGGATTAAAAACGAGAATCATAAATCCATTTATTTAATGGGTTTGAATCCCATTTAAACATAAATCAGTTTAATGAAAGCTGCCTTCGTTCTAATCATTGTTTTAAAACTAAACGGCTGCAAGAAAACCAAATTGCCTCCATGAAAGTTACGATTCAGCGTTTTAAACCTAAGTTTCCTTCATTCAGTTTAGCTTTTTTTACCAGAGGAGATTTGGACTTTAGGAGATTACCTCCCTGAGACTTGCAGCAAGAATGCTCTCGTTTGTGTAAATATTTTGTTGGAGGTCATACTGATAATTAAAAAACCTATAAACAGTTTTTTTAAAACCACTTATATGCTACACGGGTTTATAAAACCTATGTATCCTTACAATCGGTTTTTAAAAAAACCATTTTTAGGATACATAACAATATAAAAAAATTGCCAAACTCCCGTTTTCTACTGGAGCAGTGGGAATTTATGGAAGTTCTTTTAAGCTTCCTTGTAACACCCCACATTTTTAATTAAATAACAATATACAAATTTGTAAGATTTCAGAATTTGATCGCAGAACTAGCGTCATTGCGTCCAAGGTGATTTTCTGATCAATTTAGATCTATGGTTTGCAGAAAACGAATTTATAACAAAGAAGTTATCTTTAAATGGAGTTTTGGAACAATGAAAAAGAAGATATAAGAGGAACACAAATTAGAACAATAGCTGCCAATATTTTTAGTCTTACATATAAAAGCCAGGTTAGATGAGCATATGTGTGTAAAGAGTATATATACATATATGTCATGTTTTAGTCCCATTAATGTCATGTTTTTAATTTTAGAATATATATATATGTGTGTAAATATATATATATATATATACACACACACACACACACACACACACACACACACACACACACACACATGAATAAGAAATAAATGCCGGCATAATGCCGTTTGAATTTTGAAAAGAAATAAAGTTGTGCATAAATATATACAAATAAATTCAAAATTTTAACTTAAAGTGTAATTTAATAGCGAAAATAATGAATGTGGAATGAATGAAAAATAAGAAAGAGAACAGCTGTGTTTGAAATTTGAATATGTATTGAAAAGGAAGGAACCAATGAATTAATAGTGTTAATAATGACATTTATTGCGCAGCTATTAATGAACAAAGATTTGAAGAGTTATATTCGTATATATGCGCATAAGTTTGAAATTGAAATGTTAAATATACCTTATAAATGGAAGAAAATAATTTACATAACAATATTTAGCAACAAAACGAACGTTACAACCAACGTTAAATGTATGCGAGTAATTAATATAATAAATTAGATAATATATATTACTATAACAATTAACTATGATGTTAGTTAACCTATTAAAAGCAGCAAGAAATATGGCCCATATAAAGAACAATATAAATAAAGCCTTGGTTCAACCTAATTTACCATACCTCAAATGGTGAAAATAAACAAAAACGATGGTGGATCTACCAAATTGGTGATTTCTGGAGAAAGGCTTAGAAACTAAGGTGAGTGAATATATATATATATATATATATATATATATATATTATGGTATGGTACAGGAGACTGTGGTTGACAATCTTTTATTATAACCAATAAAAAAATATAGTATGGTACAGGAGACTGTGGTTGACAATCAGCTAATTCGGTATTTAAGGTGGACCGTCCACCATCTACGGCATTTATTGTGGGTTGTTCACACTATCTATATAAGACTACAACAAAAGAGCTAGTTATTGCACCAGACTACTATAGTTACATTTTCCTATTATCAAACTCTCAACACAGGAAGAGTGATAATAAATTTTATACTACTAGAAGTAGTGAATTACGTATATATACAAAAAGAAACCATTACAATACCGATTGAAGTAAGCATATAGTGTATAGCACATACATGACAAGACCACGGAGAACAGTCTTCACATCCTTTACATTGAGTCTACAGTAGCACATAAAGTAGACAAGACCACACAGCTACAAAAATTACATGATCTCCACTTTAGAATAGAATAAAGCAAGAAAGGCTTCAGCAGACCTAAAGACCCATGAGTTGGCCAACAAAGAAATTATCTAGATAAAGGAAGAGGGTCAGCTCACCAAGATGAACACATAAAGAACACCATTATCTAAACAACCCATATACGCACCAACTGATAACATACTAAACTGTAACTAAACACAACTGTGTATTATTTATTCAGACGGGCAGAAGTTCACCTATGAACCAAGTTAAGGCTAGTGCAAATGCATCTCATATATAGCCTAGTTCACAGTAGAAGACCCATCCTTGTAAACACCAAGCGAATCATGGCCAATGCAGGCAGTGGCTTACATGAAAAAACTAAGCACCAGAGAACCAAGTAAAAAATTCCAACCCAAACTAATGACTTCAAATAAATTAAACAGATCCAACAAACAAGGAACTACCAACTAGACAAACCAAGGTAAACATTGAATATCCGTACAAGTCGAGAAGACCCATCACAGAGTTATTGAGATGCATAAACTAAACATACCAGAGGGAGTTGCTTCTAATGATAGTATTCCACATTCGTGCCAGGATCCCTACAACAGCGGTATCAACCAATTGAATAATAAGCACAGAGGCTTGTATTTTCCTGCAGATACTACCGGCTGTGGTAGGGAGGTAGTTAGAGGTGTTAAGCAGGAGAATAGGTTAGTGAGGATTAGGATGAAGGTAATAGAGGTAAACAGTGCTCAGATCTGATATCTTGAAAGAGATTGGATCTGGAAGTGACAAGAAAGTATAATGTTGGAGCAAAAGCTACAACACAAACGAATCTTTGAATAGGATGAACTTCTAGGGCTAGTTTTAGATCTGAAAGTGACAAAAGAATTTCAGTGGAGAAATCACGCATAATGAAATCAAGGAGAAGGAGCAGATGAGAGAAGTGGAAAGAGAGGAGATGAGAGAAGCGATTAAGCGAAGGTTATGGCTCGCGAAAAAAGAATAGAAAGAAAGTAGAAGGCCTTGTCGCCATTTACAATTTCCCCACTGAAAACCGAAGCTTTAATTGATTTGTGAGTGAATATATTTTGAATACTAATACAATATGTAAAATTTGTTCTTTTCTTTTTGATTTAAATTAGTATAGTTATATTTTTATTTACTATTTCTTATTCAAATCTAGATTCAAAGAATAATTGAGAATTAACCAAATCCACTGATTTGAGTCTAGTTTTACAAATTTTAATGTATCATTCTATTTATTTTTTTGGCAAGGACAACTAGTTTTTAGAGTGCTCTGTAACACTTTTATTATATTAAAATAATAAATACAATACATCCAGGAGATACACAACGTGTGTATCTACTACAATGTAACACCCCATAATTTAATACACCATAATTGTAATGTAGAAATAATAAAATGAACATTATATGATTCAATATTTAGAATTAAGTGAAACCGATTTCATCATTTGTTCGTCTCGGAATTCTGGTTCAGATAGACCGTAAGTTTGCTTAAATCGGGTATTATATGAAGAAAATATAAGCTTTCAAAGTTCAAAACAACATTTGAAATTCAAACATAAAAAAAAAACATAGGAAGCAACAGTCTAGGGCGACCGCCTGTAGCTGGGTGGACCCCTGGGTCGACTCATGTCTAAGGGGGGTCAACCCATGGGTCGACACGATAAGTGGTGGGTTGACCCAGTCGCATGCAGGTCTGGTTCTGAGTTCTGAATCTGGACTATTTTTATATGTGGTTCATTGGCTGAGTTGTATGGTTGGATTTG
>JASFAX010003615.1:0-41973 GCA_030737875.1 Allium sativum
TGGTCTGTGGACGATTGTGTCGGGTGCTGCTAAGCACCGTCTGCATCCTAGTATATATATAACTAGAAAAATTAAATTGAAAGGTGAGAAGTTCTCACTTATAGCTATCCTAGCTCCACGGCACTTCTTATGCAGGAAATCTTCACTGTTCTCGTCGATGTCACTTTCTTCGCCCGTATTCTCTACATATGCAAAAATCGAATTTTTACTTCGCTATTCCATATAAAAAATCATATTTTTCTTTCGATGTTCTATATATAAAAATCATATTTTTCTTTCGATGTTCTATATATAAAAATCATATTTTTATATCGAAGTTCAATATATAAAAATCGAATTTTTATTTCAAAGTTCAATATATAAAAATCGAATTTTTATTTCAAAGTTCAATATATAAAGATTGCATTTTGACTTCGCTATTGAATATAAAGATTATATTTTTGTTATTCTTATGATGTAAAAATTATATTTTTATTGCTTTAAAAATATAAGAATCATACCTTACTTTTTCTACCTAACAAAAATTCCATCTTTATATTTTTAAAGATATGATCTTTATTTTTGCACGTTCTAATCTTTTCCTATTAAAAGATTAAACCCTTTTTCTTATTTTAAAGTTTAAAATAAAATCAGTTTTATAATTCCTTTAAAAAAAAAAAACAGTTTTTATTTTCTTTTAAAACAGTTTTTATAATTCTTTTAAAAACAAAACAGTTTTAAAATTCCTAAAACAAAAATCAGTTTCTTTCTTTTATAAAATTGCAGTTTTTATCTTATCTTTTTTTTTCTTTTTCTAAATTCTGTTTTTAAAACTCCTTTAAAAAAAACAGTTTTTATAATTCATTTAAAATTCTGTTTTTATAATTCTATTAAAAATTAGTCTATATAAAAAAAAAACAGTTAAACAGTTTTTAAATTATTTAAAAATACAGTTCTAAAACTATACTGTAAAACAAAAATAAAAACAAAAACAAAATAATTTAAACACTCACCTCAGGCTCGGTGGTGTTCGTCGGTGGCGAGCTTCAGGGGCGTCGCGAGGCGGTGTCCGAGGTGGAGGCTTCGATTGGGGGGGCTGCTATGATTCGATGTCGGCGGTGTCTTCACTGGGAGGAGGAGGTCGCGAGGGTGGTGGGGGCGTCGAAGTCTTCGTCGGCGGCAAGGGTTCAGGCGGTTCGAGGTCTGGGGGGCGGCGCGATTAGGTTTTAGGTCTTCTTCTTTTTTTTTTTTTTTTTTTTAATTCGTTTCTGTATAATGAAACGGGGGGGGGGGGGGGCAACGAAGAAGGAAAGGGGGGGGGAAAGGAAATTAAAATAATATATATTTTTTTTTTTTTAATTATTTACTTTGCAAAAATGTTGACTTTTACATACGACCTCGAAACGAGGTCCACCGCCTGTCGTCCATAGCGTTTAACCCCCATTCCGAACACAATGGGATATGTATCGTAAGCTGATTCGGCTGTTACAATCAGTTTTCGTTGAATTTACAATTTAAATCCTTATATTGTATTCTAAACGTACATTTCAAATTACCGGGGTCACATACTAACTAGAAAAATTCCAGAAAAATATTTTCTAGTTTCGTATTGACGATACGGTCCTAACAAAGCTAGTTTCGTCGAATTCTGAGACCGTATGAAAAATGGCCAATTTCCAGTCGATTAAAATCAACTGAAATGGTCAAAACACGTTTTCCTTTGCCACGCTCACATATTGATTCAAAAAATTATGAAATTTGAAATCTAGCAATAATTCGACATCACGGACCTAACAAAACTGGTTTCGTCGAAATCCGAGGTCATTTGCAAAATGTCCATTTTTAAGGGCCTGAATTCCATAGCGACTATTCAGAATTTTCAACTGGACATATCTCTCAATTTTTAAAGTGAAATCTCAGTTTCTTACATCCGTTAGAAAGATATTATCAATTAGATCCTAATGTTTTTGGTTTCACTAAAATCCGGATTGTTTTGCACCCGGTACATTCAATTGAAGTTTGAAATCGAATTATCGAACTACCGCGCCATTTTCAATTCTATTTATAATTATATATAATTATTTATATCCTAACGACGACGCGTATAATATATATGTTCAAATTATATTCAATATAAATTTCTCGTCGATATTATTTAAAATAATCTATTTTAAATATTCAAAATTCGCTAAAATTGCCAAAATAAAAATTTTAAACTGGCTCAGAATTTCCGGGTTATTACAATCTCCCCCACTTAAAACTTTTCGTCCCCGAAAAGGAACAAAGTCGAAAGTGGTTTGATTAACCAGCTCTACGCTCGATTTGGCTTCCATTCTCCAACTTTTCAGTTTCTGAGAATTTTCAAAATTTCAAAAATTTGGCTAACACCCTAAATTTTCGAAAAATTTCGCCATAACCTCCCCTGCACCGGGAGCATCGGGGAATTTCAAATAGCTTCCCCGGTCCTTCAGATCTCAAAAAGAAAAAGAAAAAGCCAAGCGGCTAGCCAATAGGCTCACAAAATCATCATCACCCAAACAAACAGTAAATTATGTAGTAAACATGTACCTATTTGTCGGGCAAACAAATTTTATTCTCTGCTCTAGCCTCCTTGCTATGACCTGTTCAATGTAAGTATAGGTATATGCAAGCAAATGCGACCAATTTTCAATATAATTCAATATTTGGTACAATTAGGCATAATGGTTCAAAATTATCAATCAAATAAACAAACAACACAAACATCAATCAATTAGTGAATTAGAGTTTCAAATTCATAATTTTGATATATATAAAGAAAATCATGTTTTTGATGCCAATTCACAACAATGTGTTCTAACTATATAAGTTTTGGTTCTCACACCAGTCTAATGGAAATATATAGATATCACACCTTCGTTACTCGAAAATAAATACTGGTGATGGTATACTTCATCATCAGGACCATGTCCGGGTGCCTAGAGTGTGACTCTATATCTATCTAATATATTAAAACTTCGAATATACGTTCATGACGCGTATATGCAAAACCTTTATATACTAGATTGTCCATATTCAAAATAAATAATTATTCAAATACGTTTTAAAATGGTTTAAATTTCAAAACAAAATGGTTTTCAATTGAAAAATATACTCTTCACACTCGTTCTAGGATACTACTGATCCTATCTCTAACGAGTCATTCTAACTGGATATTACTAATCCAATATCTGATGAATTCTTTCGTATGGTTCTAATGTGTCTTGTTCTCGAGCTCTGTAAACCAAAGCTCTGATACCAAATGTGACGGCCTGGAATTTCGCTCGATCCGAATCAGTCGTTAAACCGATCTAGACCGTTCGAAACCCCTGAACGTTGAGAACAGGACAAATCAGAACACAAACAGAAGAACATTTCATTGTGTATTACAACAATTCCATCAGATACAAGAATATACAGAGTATAAATGAATAAATTACATTCGATAAATATCAGAGATTACAATAAATTACATAGCAGCGGAAAATAATACAAAGCACAACTGAAGGTGATATACGGATACAGAGCTTTCCGGATATCATTCCAGCTGCAAACCAGGATCTGTGAATATAAATCTGCAAAACCAAAACTACTAGCTGCCCGTGCGGAAAATAGGGGCACCCAGAGTTTAGGTTAAAACAATAAACTCCAGGTCAGTCATGTGACTGGTGTGAGAACTAAAACAGTTATTTAAAAACTTTACTTTAAAAGAGAGTAATTCAAGGGACCACGCCGTATAACACGGAACGGGTTTCCTCCCAAGAATACCAGTGCATATCAATAAACAACGCAATGCTTTTTCGAAAAATGAAGCTATTATAAGACCCAGGTCCTATCATACAATGCAACGCAAGCCGGGGGATAGGGTTTTCCCTTATAATAGCCAAACATGCTTGGTACGTTTTAAACAAATCATTTGATACTATTATAAGTGCATAGTGTCAAAACAATTTCAATCATAAGTATAAATCATAGACGGCATGGGTACCATATATCATGTCGCCATACTAGTTCTACAATTAAAACCGCGATACACGTATTGGAAATTGGATTTCCGTCATGAGTCGAGGCAAGGGGCAAGCTCCTCTCCGCGTTCGAGACACTCTAGCAAATGCCTCAGGATTACGCACACTGGGTAACCCCTGGATGCTTCAGGGCCGGTCCTCACTTACGTTAGAGGATTAGTATTCCTGAACACACGTTTCCCGGTCCTTACAGACCTATAATCGAGGCGCCTCATCCAACAACCACAAAGGTGAAAAGTATATATATGTCAGGGCTGGTAAGTCACTGACACCACCAAAGCTAGAAAGAAACGTGCGCTCTCCCTGCAGTCCGTATCCCGTTTTTAACTCATACCGAGGTGTGAGGCTCGCGAATACACGCTATACACAAAGCTGCCACGTAGGCGTGCTTTGATCATCAACCACAAGACTTTGCTTTTCAACAGAAGCCTTGATCCTTGCATCTTAGCGTGCCACACAGGCAATTCATGCCATGCGATTGATGTCCATCGATATACAACCTCTGAGCTCGTACGTCTCAGAGAAGGGCGTTAAGCAAGAGAATAAATTCTCCGCCGCCAAACAGATGTATATTTAATAGAAATCAATCAACACAGAACAAAATCCAATGTCAGACACACAATCCATTTACAAGTCCGTTCTGGGTCTGAACGAAACCGGAGGCACTTTCCTCGCATATCCATCCATCTCCAAGTACGTCTGGACGACCACCAACTATTTCCATCCTCTTGGGTGTACAGCCCAATCAGGATCGTCAGTAATTATCCCTACGATGTGAAGACTTCCGGTCTTCAACCACCGTCTTCATCTTCGACATATCGTCGAATCGGTTATTCAGAATGGGTGTAAACCCGGACTTCCCGAACAACCCGCATATATTAAAAAAAAATGTTACGCAAACACAACATACGCCTCATTCCAATTCATTAGTCACTAACCGCAAATTAGCAAGAGAACAATTTCCCAAACATTAACCCCGAAGGCCGAAACCAACATCAGATCAATACCCAGGAAACCATTCTTCTTAGCCAACCTACAGCTAGTTTCTAAATTCCACATTCTTAGGGAAATGTTCCCATTAATTTTATCCAAGATAAATTCTTTAAAATTTATCCTGTAATCTTCCTTTGGATGTCTTTTAAAACCAAATTATGGTTTTTCCAACTAGTCGAGATTAGCGAACCGTAACGAAGTAATTATTTATTTTATTTCCCAATCCCAACCTATTCATCCCATGAAGCAAAACTGGTCATACTCCATATCTAACACCACTGTGTTATCGGTAAAATTAATTACCATTTCACGTTCAAATCTAATTAAAGATTTAACTATCGCTTTGGAGCAAAACTGGCGATACTCCATTCTCGCTCATTTCTAAATTTAATAATTTAGATTACAAATTCGCATTTCAATCTAATTGCAGATTCGTTAGAATTCCTTTTACTGGGTTAAAGAACTAGGTGTTATTTAAAACACAGTTCACGACAAACCCAAATCACATTCTATTTGTTATCGGGTTAAAGAACTAGTGTTATTTAAAACACCGTTCACGATAAACCCATTTCAAATTCAATCAAATATATTAGAAATTCGATTATTTAAAACCCCCTTTTTAAATCTAATTCATTTATTTAAAAATGATTGGGTTTTAAATTTAGTTCAAAACTAGTTCATTTCGATAAAAATCTATTTTTATCTTTTCAAATATGGAGTTTTTCACCCCAATTTTTCTCAAATCATTTCTTATGATTTTACACAAATTATTGATATTTTTAATAATTTTATTAAGGCCCGTACAGTCGATTTCCAACAATGGCCTTCGAACTGCACTTACAGCGACCTTTTTCGAATTTGATTTGGACGTATCTCCAAATCCAACCGTTAGATTTTGAATTTCTAATATTCGTTGGAAAGCTCTTTTCGATATGAACCCAACGGTTCCGGTTTTAGGAGAATCCGACGGTCGGATCTCCCGTAATGTCCGTTTGAAATAAATGGTCGAAATTTACGAACTGCCGCGGCGCGGCGCGTTTTATTCAGGCCATTATATTATATATATAATATATATAATATATATTTCGTCGATTACTATTTAAAACGAATTATATAATTAGTTTTAAATTCGTTTCAAGAACCATTTCAACTTCCATTTCATTTCAAATCAAAATTGAATTTTCTTTTATAAATTCGTTTTAAAATTCATCTCTATTCAATTCAAATTTCAATTTAATTTGAATTCATTTCACTTCATTTTAAATTCAATTCGAATTCGTTTCTCAATTCAATTCAATTCAATTCAATTCAAATTGGTTTTCTATTCGATTCAAATTCATTTTCTATTCAAATTAAATTCGTTTCGGTTTCTATTTGAATCTAGTTCATTATATATTCAATTTGAAATCAAATTGGTTTTCTATTCCATTCAATTCGAAATCGTTTTATATTCAATTCATTTCGAAATCGTTATATATTCAATTCATTTCGAAATCGTTATATATTCAATTCATTTCGAAATCGTTATATATTCAATTCATTTCGAAATCGTTATATATTCAATTCATTTCGAAATCGTTATATATTCAATTCATTTCGAAATCGTTTTATATTCAATTCATTTCGAAATCGTTATATATTCAATTCATTTCGAAATCGTTATATATTCAATTCATTTCGAAATCGTTATATATTCAATTCATTTCGAAATCGTTATATATTCAATTCATTTCGAAATCGTTATATATTCAATTCATTTCGAAATCGTTATATATATCGTTCGCGTCAAAATGGCGCATCACTATTCAACACGACTTTATATATTCTATTTCAAATATTTCTTTTTGTCAACACACGACTAATCTCAACGAATGAGTACCGTCCACACATGAACCTTTATTTTATATTGATAAAGATGTAAATTTTATTATAAAAATAATTCGTTCAACACATGACTAATATCAACGGATGAATATAGTCAACACATGAACCTTTATTTTATATTGATAAAGATGTAAATTTTATAATAAAAATAATTCGTTCAACACATGACTAATATCAACGGATGAATATAGTCAACACATGAACCTTTATTTTATATTGTTTATTTTTCAAATTGGAATGAGGCCCAATCAATCACCATATAACGTTAATTATATGGATTTTCATACAACACATGTATTTAATAGCATTGAAAATAATCAACCATCAACCAAAGTGCACTACACTGTATAAGCATCAAATATAGATATCTAACGCTTATAACAGCCTGTCAATCAATCGATCGACATATTTAATCAGTCAGGATGAGTGAACTTTAAATTTCACCCCAACACCCGTGTGGGGTTTCAAACAATCAAACACAGATTTTATTTGTGTAGTTGGGCGATGTGTAAAATTTATCGACCCAATCAATGTCCGTCAAATCAGTGTGCATAAACAAACCGTCCGGTTTGTAAATGAATATTTTATTTTATTCACTTCACGTTAAAAATTATATTTTTAACGATAAAACATTTTATTTTAACATATGAATATCTATTCAGTTTATTCTTTAAATAAAATGATATTTTTATTTTTCTAACATATTTTAGAAAATTTCGGCGGCATAACGGCACGATACTAGAAACGGGACGAGGCCTAGCCTTATCCCCGGTCTAGTGAAGGCCCACGCCATTCACACATCAATCAAATTCACTTTCGTTATGCAAACCACAAAATTTGGAGTAAGGGTCTAACCTAGCCTTACTCCTTCGCCTTATAACGGCGCACGTCTAATCCTAATCAATTTATCGATTCGATTTTTCACACCACAAACCACATTCAAACCAATATCGCAATCAATCACCAAACAGTCAAACAAACAAGTCCATGGTCTGTGGACGATTGTGTCGGGTGCTGCTAAGCACCGTCTGCATCCTAGTATATATATAACTAGAAAAATTAAATTGAAAGGTGAGAAGTTCTCACTTATAGCTATCCTAGCTCCACGGCACTTCTTATGCAGGATATCTTCACTGTTCTCGTCGATGTCACTTTCTTCGCCCGTATTCTCTACATATGCAAAAATCGAATTTTTACTTCGCTATTCCATATAAAAAATCATATTTTTCTTTCGATGTTCTATATATAAAAATCATATTTTTCTTTCGATGTTCTATATATAAAAATCATATTTTTATATCGAAGTTCAATATATAAAAATCGAATTTTTATTTCAAAGTTCAATATATAAAAATCGAATTTTTATTTCAAAGTTCAATATATAAAGATTGCATTTTGACTTCGCTATTGAATATAAAGATTATATTTTTGTTATTCTTATGATGTAAAAATTATATTTTTATTGCTTTAAAAATATAAGAATCATACCTTACTTTTTCTACCTAACAAAAATTCCATCTTTATATTTTTAAAGATATGATCTTTATTTTTGCACGTTCTAATCTTTTCCTATTAAAAGATTAAACCCTTTTTCTTATTTTAAAGTTTAAAATAAAATCAGTTTTATAATTCCTTTTAAAAAAAAAAACAGTTTTTATTTTCTTTTAAAACAGTTTTTATAATTCTTTTAAAAACAAAACAGTTTTAAAATTCCTAAAACAAAAATCAGTTTCTTTCTTTTATAAAATTGCAGTTTTTATCTTATCTTTTTTTTTCTTTTTCTAAATTCTGTTTTTAAAACTCCTTTAAAAAAAACAGTTTTTATAATTCATTTAAAATTCTGTTTTTATAATTCTATTAAAAATTAGTCTATATAAAAAAAAAACAGTTAAACAGTTTTTAAATTATTTAAAAATACAGTTCTAAAACTATACTGTAAAACAAAAATAAAAACAAAAACAAAATAATTTAAACACTCACCTCAGGCTCGGTGGTGTTCGTCGGTGGCGAGCTTCAGGGGCGTCGCGAGGCGGTGTCCGAGGTGGAGGCTTCGATTGGGGGGGGGGCTGCTATGATTCGATGTCGGCGGTGTCTTCACTGGGAGGAGGAGGTCGCGAGGGTGGTGGGGGCGTCGAAGTCTTCGTCGGCGGCAAGGGTTCAGGCGGTTCGAGGTCTGGGGGGCGGCGCGATTAGGTTTTAGGTCTTCTTCTTTTTTTTTTTTTTTTTTTTTAATTCGTTTCTGTATAATGAAACGGGGGGGGGGGGGGGGGCAACGAAGAAGGAAAGGGGGGGGAAAGGAAATTAAAATAATATATATATATATATTTTTTTAATTATTTACTTTGCAAAAATGTTGACTTTTACATACGACCTCGAAACGAGGTCCACCGCCTGTCGTCCATAGCGTTTAACCCCCATTCCGAACACAATGGGATATGTATCGTAAGCTGATTCGGCTGTTACAATCAGTTTTCGTTGAATTTACAATTTAAATCCTTATATTGTATTCTAAACGTACATTTCAAATTACCGGGGTCACATACTAACTAGAAAAATTCCAGAAAAATATTTTCTAGTTTCGTATTGACGATACTGTCCTAACAAAGCTAGTTTCGTCGAATTCTGAGACCGTATGAAAAATGGCCAATTTCCAGTCGATTAAAATCAACTGAAATGGTCAAAACACGTTTTCCTTTGCCACGCTCACATATTGATTCGAAAAATTATGAAATTTGAAATCTAGCAATAATTCGACATCACGGACCTAACAAAACTGGTTTCGTCGAAATCCGAGGTCATTTGCAAAATGTCCATTTTTAAGGGCCTGAATTCCATAGCGACTATTCAGAATTTTCAACTGGACATATCTCTCAATTTTTAAAGTGAAATCTCAGTTTCTTACATCCGTTAGAAAGATATTATCAATTAGATCCTAATGTTTTTGGTTTCACTAAAATCCGGATTGTTTTGCACCCGGTACATTCAATTGAAGTTTGAAATCGAATTATCGAACTACCGCGCCATTTTCAATTCTATTTATAATTATATATAATTATTTATATCCTAACGACGACGCGTATAATATATATGTTCAAATTATATTCAATATAAATTTCTCGTCGATATTATTTAAAATAATCTATTTTAAATATTCAAAATTCGCTAAAATTGCCAAAATAAAAATTTTAAACTGGCTCAGAATTTCCGGGTTATTACAATTCCTCTTCTCCAATTTCAAAATCATTGATCTACCGATGTTGTTGTCGCAACTTTCTCTTTCCATCCCTGCTATTTGTACCTCACCAATGCTCACATTCGTCGTCCCCGCCCGTTTGTTCAACCATGGATGTGACCTGCTCGATAGTTAGGGTTTTATAAGGTCAGTAAATTCACACTTTTTTCATTAGAATCTATTGGTCTGCAACAAAATTTGCGATCTGCTATTGCTTCCATGTTACGTCTTTTACTTTTTTTCCCGTCTTTTCCAGATATAGTTTTGTCCCCAAATCGAAATACACCGTTTTAAATATGGTTGACATTTTAATACCGAATATCAAACAATTTACATTTACACATAGATTTACCAGTATATATTGTATTAATTTTAAATAGAAGTTACTAATGGTCAGCATTATCTGTCTGATTCTGTCATTGATCCTTTTAGTTGGTCAGTTTTTGAACAATTTTTTTGGGCTGATGTAACTCTAATAACAGATTCGCTGATTTACCAACAAACGGACTGGAAGTGAGAAAATAAATGACATTTGTTTATTACATGCTTCTTACAATTGTCAAATAATTTCTACATATTAGCAGTAAATATACATTTGTACAGTTCTTTAGAATTTCTGGAGTCTTCCAACTATTTTTTTTTATCATTTAACTCAGGTTAGCGATATTACCTGATTATAAATTGCCTTTTCCTGATTATGAGTTAATCTTCTGCTAGAAAGCTTTGCATGACCAGTTGTTGAATAAATATGCTAATAACAATCATGATAGGAGCATTTTGACAATGGTGAAACAAAATAAGTGGCAATTTGATTGTAAGATGGTGGCCATGTGTGTGTGGGTGTTTTTTTTTTTAATAACTTCTTCCACATTACAAATCGTATATAACAAATTGACATATTATTGGTATTGTCTTTCTCTTTGTGTACTGACTTAATATTCGCAAGAGAACTCCAGATGCATTTTGAAAATTTTCTAAATAATTTCCGTTCAATTTTTTTGGGGTTGACATGATTGTTATTATTCTTATTAGATGGAGTCAAACCATCCTATTAATTTTACTTATTTGGAGATTGTCATGAATTTTTTTACTACTTGCACTCAAACTAAGCTTTAAAATGTATGTAATTATCATTTGTACATAGCTATATATGCTATTTTTTGTAAAGCTATATTTATCTGTATCGTTCTTCAATTAATCTTTCCTTCGAAAAATTCATATATATTACTGTTTTGGAACTGGTAGTCAAAATGGTAATCCAATAGAAGTAGAACGTGCATAAAATTTTATACTTGCAAATGATCTTCAGTTTTTTTTCTATGCATATTGGTGTCATTTACATCATCAAACCGACCGTTAGGGAGGTTTCCCTACTGTAAGAGCCAAAAACAAATTGTCTGAGCCAATAAATTTAGGCATAATTTTCGCTGAAGAGTAATGGTTTCTCCATCATTCCTTCTTTCTCGATTCTTTCTCGTTTCCTACGACATCTTTTTTTCTCATATCTGCGTTTTCCTTAAATACCAATTCCTCAAATCTGCATTCTCGCAAATCCCATATTCTCATAATTGTTCCCCTTCTTTCTTCCTCTTTCTAACCCGGTAACCCTAAATATTTGTTTGCTTTAATTCCTCAAATATATACTCTCCGTATCTATCATTGACTATTCCTCATGCCAAGCGCTAATCCTCTTGGAATTAGAAGCCCTAGATTCATCAATCTTCAATTTCCACAAGCTTGACAACCATGGACGCGCGGATTTGCGGAGTTACCTGCTGTCTTCAATCATCTTCGCTTCAAATCTTTTAAACCTTTCTACCGTCTTTTTTTGATTTATGAAGATTGCACATGACCTTCAAATTTGAAATTTTGATGTAAGCTAGAATGAATTTTTGTTATTGTCTACTTTTGTTCATATTCCTAAATATAGAAACCAATTCGAAATTAGAATTCATATTAACATTTTATTAATTATTTGAAATATTACTGCTAATTTTTTCCTGAAGTGAGGGTTCATATTCACTTTTTTTTTTACATATTCTTGAATATATGCATAATGCATGCATATATGTGCTGGAGACAATAAATATTATGATGGGTGCTTAAACAAGTTTATTATTTTTTCTATTCCTAATTTGAACATGAGAGTTTCTTTACTATTGTTTCATTTAGATCTTACTTGGTAGACCCAAGCCATGACTATTCACTTTCAAATATGAAGCCTTAGTTTAGCTTAATTTTTTATGAATACTTATATAAGATGAAGTTTGGTAGACTTTAGGTTTTCTTCACTTCATTTTCGTTCGTATAACTAGAGATATCCGCCATATTTTTACCCTCATAAATTGTATCGAATCATATAGCATATCCAACCTTAAACTCGATTTGTGACGCACATCTTATTCATGTTCAAATGTTGGTAATCTATTTGTAGATAAGTTGCCGATGCAAAATTTTGCTCATATTCATTAGTGGGTGTTTTATTTTTCCTTTTAATCACAGATTGATTACAAAAGATAATTTTGTCTCCTGCATGCCAGTTACTGCTAATTTTTTTCCTGAAGTGAGGGTTCATAATCACTTTTTTTTTTTAATATTCTTGAATGCTTCATCTGACTCATTTGGATTTTGCTTTGTTCATTCGTTCGTTTCCCTCCATATATCAATTAGGTATTTATCAAACCGACCGTTATGGAGGTTTACGTACTGTAAGAGTCAAAAATAAATTGTGTGAGCCAATCAATTTCGGTCCAACTCCGATTCTTTCTCCCTAACAAATTCCTTTCCGCGTTTTCCTTCTTTTCATTTTATATCCTCCGACTTCTTTCTTCCTCAAATCTGAATTCTGCGTTTTCCTTTTTTCTCAAATTTATCGAAATCCGACTCTTTCTCAATGTGATATTTCTCTCTACGTAATTTCAATCGGAGATCTACTTTAGCAGATTCAACGCTAGATCTACTTCGCAATTTCAATAGCGATTTGCCCATCCACGGTTTCATCGGCTTGCTTCGGTCTCTCTCCTTGTCAAGTTGGCATTTTTTATCTGATTCTGATATAAATTAATCTCGTAATCGCCCCTCTTTGGTAAATCTCTCAATTTTCATTGGATTTCAATAGTTGCTTGTGCCGTGCTCTGATTTTTTAAACTATGTGCTTTATGTACCCTTTGCAGCATATTGCCTAATTTCTGATTTGAATTTAGTATTGAATTTTTCATTTGCGACGGTTTATTTGATTATAGTCACATGTCAATTTAAAAAACAAAGAAGTTGAGGTCAGTTAGTTATTACAATGTACATAATTTTAAGTACCATGGTCAGTATCATCTTTTTTGTTGATTCAATTAATTGACCCAGATTATCGTTTATATGCTGATAATATTCCACTTGATTTTTGTGCACCTAATTAAGTTCCACTACGTCATATTGCAGTAAAGTAAAGATTGATTTGTATGATGCAATTGCAGATACTATCACTGAATCCGTTAAGTTTCAAATCTCTGACTTAATGCTTTTCCTATTGCTTTAGGTATTTCTGACAATTGCAAACTGTAAACAATGGCTTGGCTTGAAGTATAACAAACTTGGGAAAGTAATTTTGTGATATAACTATGATTTCATCTTACAGTATAAGGTTGGTGAGAATAACTTAACCTATACTTACATCTACTGATGTGCACGTGATGTAT
Source organism: Allium sativum (assembly GCA_030737875.1). Classification (NCBI taxonomy): domain Eukaryota; kingdom Viridiplantae; phylum Streptophyta; class Magnoliopsida; order Asparagales; family Amaryllidaceae; genus Allium; species Allium sativum. Next base: position 13,821 of record JASFAX010003615.1, read on the forward strand.
ATATGATATTATCTTCATTTTGTTTTTTGTTTAATGCTTTGTTTTTGACTATTCTCAGCACATTTACGTTCAAGTTTCAATTGTACTGCAGTCAGATTGTTATCTAAAGGAACATTGTTTTATGCATCCAAAGGCGAGAAATAGACTACATGTTTTAAAAGATAAAAGCGATACTGATAATACTTTCGAATTTTAAATTCTATTAGTACTTTTTAACGAGTGCCCCATTTAATGGCATATTCATGACGCTGGACATTGTGTATACATCTCAACACGACAACTCTAAAATTATTTTGAAAAAGTGGTAATAATCTGTTAACTGTTTGCTGCAAAAGGCATCTGAGATTATGATTTACCTGATACAATTTAAATTAATGGTTGGCCTACTATTTTCAAATATAAACTTATGATATGGGAATCGAGTATAAAAAGAAGCGTGTCCACTTTTATTTACCGTAGCCATGAAATAGAACATTTCTTCTCCAACTATCCAAAATGTGAGGATATAAATGATTACTTTAAAATGTTCAATATAATAAAACTTGAATGATGTTGAGATCATAGCATCAAAGTTGTCATTATTATTTGATATTACTGATTTTTTACATCATTAATGCGTATTTTGGTCATATATATTTTATTTCCTACATATAGAAAAGAATCATCTACAACTTTAAGTAGCATGATTTTGTACTTAGTATTCTATTGCGGATCTCCTGTCTGGGGTTAGGTTCATGTCATTTGAGGTTTACATTTTATTCATTTACTGTTATATATTAGCACCCTTATCAACAATATGCAAAATGAAATGAAACCATAAAAGTTTTTTGCTGAAACAATCATTAGATGAAAAAACGTCTTCTAACATATATCCATTTTCAGTTATTTATTTTGCAGCTCTCTGCTCGATGGTTAGTACTGTTATGTTTATGCTTTCCGGACTATCACAATTGGTTCAAGGTATTACGCTATCAAATATTTTCACATGCCTCTTTGCGTCGGTTTCTCTGAGCACTAATTAACGTTAAAATTGCTAAACATTCACATTATTTTGGTGACATCATTTGACAACTCTTACCTTTACAGATGATATACCAAAATAATACATATCCTCTGCAGAAGCTAGGAAAGTAAAGGATATTCATGAAATACCGTGGCATTGGCTAAATATCACAAGGGATAAATATAGACAATAGAACTGTGCAAGAATTATGAGAAAGTTTCTAATCCTGGATAAACTGCTGCAATGGAAGGATTCAAGCTGGTTAATACCATCTTTTTCTTTGTCATGTTTTCTTCTTTCAGTAAAAAGTGTAAATTAAAATTTTAGTACAGGCTTGCAAACAAACCAAAAAAATATTTTGTGTTCTAGCACAACACAGGATCTTTTAAATCTACCATTGATCATTTTCATGCATATTCTAATGTGTGTTTGTTGTTCGTAACAATGTAAATGGAGTACGAACCTGATAATAATCAACAAATTGTCACTATCCAATTGTCACATCAAGAAGCGTTACTAGTTTGAAACAGACTCAAAAGTAGCAATGGCTAAAAGCGTGACCAGTTCTGCAAAAGCACAAAACTGTCACAAAACAAAGATTAGAAAGGAGTACCTATCAGAAATACCCGAGTACAGAGTAAATCTATTTCCTTGAAACAGTATTGCTCCCTCTACGGCGCTGAAGGTTATTGAGCAACCGTCTCCTAAAATAAAACGGACCGATCTCTGCAATTTGAAGCGCTTTCAAGAGCAGAGCAACAATGAACGCAAGAGAGTAATTTTAGAACAGCTTTACAGAGAAGAGAGTGCAGATTTTTTCTAGTGATTTTCTTTGGTCTGTCATGAAGTCTTTATATAGTGGCCAGGGGGTGTTATCCGGGCAGATGCGACTGTCCATACGGGCGCGGGTGGTCGGCTGGGCCGAGCGAGAAAGGAAACAGGCGCACATGTTCGCTGTGCAAGCGAACAGGCGCAGCCGCTCCGTTCAAAACAAATCCGTTTAACCGCAACAGGCCTGAGCGGGTTAGCAACCCGCAGAAATCAGGAGACCCCAAGAGCCCCAAGGCCCTATCTTTGACATTTTAATATTTATTATGAAGGCCTAATGCCTACATAGCCCCATTCACTCAATGCTTCATGTGCTTATTTCTTTTGTTTTGAAATAGCATATTGGGCTTTGGTATATATGGAGATATGTTCACAAATCACACACAATGTGGGACTTATATTTCTCCAATACCTCTCAACCCCTTCTTCCCAATCTTCTCATTTATTTCCAACAATCCCCCACTTGAATGAGAGATTTTTTTTTTGTTCTTAAAATATTGTGAAACATTTAACGTATCGGTAAAAGTAGCACAATGGCCTTGAACTTTTCCTAGTGTTTATCGTTATAACCTACTGGCAAATCAGTGGACTAGATTGTCTTTGAACTGTAAGCCTTTTATGTAAGTCTATAAAGATTACACACGTTAACTGTTTCTTAACCCCTTGGTTCTCTGTTTGTGTTCATTTTTGCCATGAACACCTGCTTGGTCTCATGAGTGTTTAAAGAATTCGACCTTACAATTCTTTTTGAAGCGGCGCATTCACACTCACGTAGGTGATTCTAAAGAGTATCCCGTAATACTCCACTTGGGTCTTTTATAACACCACACTATAGACATCATTAAAAGCTAAACTTATCCTATTCTCCGACGGGTAGTGCACTGACTTATCATAGGAATGGTTTGTATTTTAACAGTGCCATTTAAGTTTATCTTTAAACTTAGTTGTCCCTTTGAACCTAGATCTTGGGATCTCCAGTCAACTAGGTGGGGTTTCCGTTTAGAAAAACTTTTTAGATCATAGGTCTTAAACCCATTCCCATCGATAAGGTTTTGAACTTTCTCTCTAGGCAAGCCTTTAGTGGATCCGCAATGTTATCCTTTGACCTTACATAGTCTATAGTGATAACTCCATTAGAGAGAAGTTGTCTTATGGTTTTATGCCTACGACGAATATGTCTAATTTTACCATTATACAATGTACTATTCGCCCTTCCTACAGTAGATTGACTATCACAATGTATACATATTAGAGGTACTGTTTTTCCCCAATTTGGAATGTCCTCTAAAAACCCCCTAAGCCAATCTACTTCTTCCGCGGCTTTATCTAGAGCAATGAACTCAGATTCCATTGTTGACCTTGCTATGCAAGTCTGTTTGGAAGATTTCCACGAAATATCTCAATTTCCTAATGTAAACACATATCCACTTGTGGATTTTGTGTCATTTGAGCCTGTTATCCAATTGGCATCACTATATCCTTCTATTACTGAAGGATACCTATTATATTGCAACACATAGTTTTGTGTGTACTTTAGATATCCTAGGACTCTGATTATTGCTTTCCAATGATTTTTACCAGGATTACTGGTACATCTACTTAGCTTGCTTATAGCGTACGCCATATCAGGCCTAGTGCAATTCATGACATACATAATACTTCCCAGTATACGAGAGTATTCAAGCTGATATATACCATCACCAGTGTTCTTTACCCAATTTTGGTTCATATCTACTGGTGATTTTGCAGTAGTTTTATTATACTGCTTGAATTTTTCAAGAATTTTAGCAATGTAATGTGACTGAGATAACGCATATCCCTGTGGTGTCTTTATAATTTTTACACCCAAAATTACATCGGCCACTCCTAGGTCCTTCATATCAAATCTAGAGGATAACATGTCCTTCGTAGATTTTATTATGGCCTTATTATTTCCTAGGATCAATAAATCATCAACATAGAGACAAACAATGACATATCCAACATCTATATATTTTATATAGACGCATTTATCTGATTCATTTATTTTGAATCCATTTGATAACATTGTTTCATCAAATTTCTAATGCCATTGTTTTGGTGCTTGTTTTAGGCCATAAAGAGATTTTACTAATTTGCACACCTTATTTTCATTTCCTGGGCTTAGAAACCCTTCTGGTTGCAGCATATATATTTCTTCTTCCAGTTCACCGTTCAAAAACGCAGTTTTCACATCCATTTGGTGTATTTCCAAATTCAATATAGATGCGATTGCAATAAGCATCCTAATTGATGTTATTCTGGTAACTGGAGAGTATGTATCAAAGTAATCCAGATCTTCCTTCTGTCTGAATCCTTTTATTACAAGTCTTGCTTTATACTTGTCTATTGAGCCGTCAGCCTTTAGTTTCTTCATAAATGTCCATTTATATCCTAGTGGTTTTGATCCTTTAGGGAGATCCACTAGTTCCCACGTATGGTTTTGTAGAATGGATTCTATCTCACTATTGATGGCTTCTTTCCAATAAGGTGCATCGGGAGATGACATTGCTTGTTCATAAGTTAGAGGTTCATTTTCTATCATATATGCATAGAAATCAGGTCCAAAGGATTTTAAGGTCCTTTGTCTCTTGCTCCTTCTCGGTTCCTCTATCTCAGTTTCATCATTCATTTTTCTTTGATCAGTATTATCCTCGGGAGTATCTGGATCTCTTGGCCTCTTTTGAACACTTGTTTCAAAAGAGATTTTTAGAGGATAAATGTGTTCAAAGAATCTTGCATTTCGAGACTCGATAATGGTGTTTTCATGAATGTCATCAATTTCAGATTTGTACACCCAAAATCGATATGCACTACTATTATGAGCATATCCAATGAATATGCAATCTATAGTCTTCGGTCCTATTTTGACCTTTTTCGGTTTTGGAATTTCTACTTTGGCAAGACACCCCCATACTTTTAAGTATTTGTAGGATGGCGGTCTGTTTTTCCAAAGTTCATGGAGTCTTGGACGTTTTCTTTCATGGTATTTTATTCAAAATATAATTTGCCGAAAGAATAGCTTCTCCCCAAAAATTATCTGGCAAGCCAGGGCTTATTAGTAAGGCATTCATCATTTCTTTAAGAGTTCTATTCTTCCGTTCGGCTATACCGTTGGATTGAGGTGAATAAGGAGTTGTAGTTTGGTGCATTATACCATGCTCAGCATAGAATTCCTTAAATGGAAACTCATATTCTCCTCCTCTATCACTTCTTAAAGCTTTAATTTTTCTGATGAGTTGATTCTCAACTTCTGCCTTATACTGTTTAAACATATCGAATGCCTCATCCTTGCTTCTAAGGAGATATACATGGCAGTATCTTGTACAATCATCTATAAATGTGATGAAGTACCTTTTTCCTCCTCTAGTTTGACACATTTTCAAGTCGCATACATCAGTATGTATTAAGTCTAGAGGTTCGGTTTCTCTTTCAACATGATGAAATGAGGTTCTTGTCAATTTGGCTTCCGCACAAATTTGACATTTATAATTTGAATCAATTCTACATTTAGGTATGAATTCTAGATTGATCAGTTTTTGTAAAATATCAAAATTCACATGACCTAGTCTAGAATGCCGTAGATTAGGAGAGTCAACCATATAAGCAGAAGATTCAATTTTATTCATATCATTGTTTGGTACAACAGTGGTTACATTAGCCTTTAATAGACCATCACATACATAACCCTTTCCTATGTACACTCCATTCTTAGACAACACAAATTTATCAGCCACAAATGTCAGTTTGAAGCCATGCTTGCTGAGCAACGATCCTGAAATTAGATTTTTGCGAATTTCTGGAACATGGAGAACATCATTTAGAGTGAGTTCTTTTCCAGAAGTCAATTTCAGCACAATCTTTCCCTTTCCTTCGACCTTTGATGTGGACGAGTTACCCATAAACAGTTGTTCTTCATTAGTAGCACTTTTGTAGTTTGTGAACATCCACTTATTTGCGCATATATGCCTAGTGGCTTTAGTGTCTACAAACCACTTCTTGTTGTTGCCAACAAGGTTGCATTCTGAAACAACTGCACACAGGTCCATTTCAGAAACACCGTCTAAAACATCCACCACATTTGCTTTTGATTTCTTCTATTTGGGTGGGCCGCGACATTCTGCAGCTTTATGACCCTTCTTTCCACAATTATGGCATGACCCTTTGAATTTCTTGGACTTTTTAGGTTGGTTGTCATGTTTTCTCTTATTGGACTTGTCCGTCTCAACAATGTTTGCTTTGGCAACCACATTTTGAGAAATCTTCTTTTCAGAATTTCTATTATCTTCCTCAATTCTCAATCGAACTACAAGTTCCTCTATTGTCATTTCTTTGCGCTTGTGCTTTAGGTAGTTCTTGAAGTCCTTCCACGATGGAGGAAGCTTCTCAATAGCAGTGGCAACTTGAAAAGATTCGCTAAGTGTCATCTTTTCATCTTCTAGTTGACGAATGATAAGTTGCAGTTCTTGAATTTGGTTGATCACAGCTTTTGTATCGACCATTTTGAAGTCAAGAAATTTCCCAGCGATGAATTTCTTCATGCCTGCATCTTCAGTTTTATATTTCTTTTCCAAAGCCAACCAGAGTTGTTTGGATGTTGCAACAGTGCAGTACACGTTGTATAGACTGTTGTCGAGGCCATTCAAGATGTAATTTTTACACATGAAATCAGAATTTTTCCAAGTAGTAAGGGCTTCAATTTAAATTGGATCCGGTTCCAATTCTGCAACGACTGGAGCATCTTCTGTGAGATACTTTGCTAGGCTCAATGTTGTCAAGTAAAATAGCATCTTTTGCTGCCAACGTTTGAAGTCCGCTCCGGTGAACTTTTCTGGCCTTTCTCCATGAGACAGTGCCATTGGCGTAACCATGGGTGCAAAAGGATTGGTTAAAGGTGGTGTTGGCGCAGCAGGACCACTTTTATTCTTAGCCATTATCGTTTTTTGTAAAACGACAATACTGTTTCAAGATTGTTGTTCGTAACAATGTAAATGGAGTACGAACCAGATAGTAATCAATAAATTGTCACTATCCAATTGTCACGTCAAGAAGCATTACTAGTTTGAAACAGAGTCAAAAGTAGCAACGGCTAAAAGCGTGACCCGTTCTGCAAAAGAAAAAAACTGTCGCAAAACAAAGATTAGAGAGGAGTACCTATCAGAAATGCTCGAGTCCAGTGTAAATCTGTTTCCTTGAAATAGTATTGCTCCCTCTACGGCGCTGAAGGTTATTGAGCAACTGTCTCCTAAGATAAAATGGACCGATCTATGCAATTTGAAGCGCTTTCAAGAGCGGAGCAACAATGAACGCAAGGGAGTAATTTTAGAGCAGCTTTACAGAGAAGAGAGTGCAGATTTTTTCTGGTGATTTTCTTTGGTCTTTCATGAAGCCTTTATATAGTGGCCAGGGGGTGTTATCCGGGCAGATGCGACTGTCCGTACGGGCGCGGGTGCGTCGGCTGGGCCGAGCGTGAAAGGAAACGGGCGCTCCTGTTCGCTGTGCAAGCGAACAGGCGCAGCCGCTCCGTTCAAAACAAATCCGTTTAACCGCAACATGCCTGAGCGGGTTAGCAGCCCACGGAAATCAGGAGACCCCAAGAGCCCTAACGTCCAAGGCCCTATCTTTGACATTTTAATATTTATTATGAAGGCCTAATGCCTACATAGCCCCATTCACTCAATGCTTCATGTGCATATTTCTTTTGTTTTGAAATAGCATATTGGGCTTTGGTATATATGGAGATATATTCACAAATCACACACAATGTGGGACTTATATTTCTCCAATACCTCTCAACCCCTTCTTCCCAATCTTCTCATTTATTTCCAACAATCCCCCACATGAATGAGAGATTTCTTTTTGTTCTTAAAATATTGTGAAATATTTAACGTATCGGTAAAAGTAGCACAATGGCCTTGAACTTTTCCTAGTGTTTATCGTTATAACCTACTGGCGAATCAGTGGACTAGATTATCTTTGAACTGTAAGCCTTTTGTGTAAGTCTATAAAGATTACACACGTTAACTGTTTCTTAACCCCTTGGTTCTCGGTTTGTGTTCGTTTTTGCCATGAACACCTGCTTGGTCTCATGAGTGTTTAAAGAATTCAACCTTACAATTCTTTTTGAAGCGGCGCCTTCACACTCACGTAGGTGATTCTAAAGGGCATCCCATAATACACCACTTGGGTCTTTTATTACACCACAATATAGACATCATTAAAAGATAAACTTATCCTATTCTCCGACGGGTAGTGCACTGACTTATCATAGGAATGGTTTGTATTTTAACAGTGCCATTTAAGTTTATCTTTAAACTTAGTTGTCCCTTTGAACCTAGATCTTGGGATCTCCAGTCATCTAGGTGGGGTTTCCGTTTAGAAAAACTTTTTAAATCACAGGTCTTAAACCCATTCCCATCGATAAGGTTTTGAACTTTCACTCTAGGCAAGCCTTTAGTTAGTGGATCCGCAATGTTATCCTTTGACCTTACATAGTCTATAGTGATAACTCCATTAGAGAGAAGTTGTCTTATGGTTTTATGCCTACGACGAATATGTCTAGATTTACCATTATACAATGCACTATTCGCCCTTCCTATAGCAGATTGACTATCACAATGTATACATATTGGAGGTACTGGTTTAACCAATTTGGAATGTCCTCTAAAAACCCCAAAGCCAATCTGCTTCTTCTGTGGCTTTATCTAGAGCAATGAACTCAGATTCCATTATTGACCTTGCTATGCAAGTCTGTTTGGATGATTTCCACGAAATAGCACCATCTCCTAATGTAAACACATATCCACTTGTGGATTCTGTGTCATTTGAGCCTGTTATCCAATTGGCATCACTATATCCTTCTATTACTGAAGGATACCTATTATATTGCAACACATAGTTTTGTGTGTACTTTAGATATCCTAGGACTCTGATTATTGCTTTCCAATGATTTTTACCAGGATTGCCGGTATATCTACTTAGCTTGCTTACAGCGTACGCAATATCAGGCCTAGTGCAATTCATGACATACATAATACTTCCCAGTATACGAGAGTATTCAAGCTGATGTATACCATCACCAGTGTTCTTTACCCAATTTTGGTTCATATCTATTGGTGATTTTGAAGTAGTTTTATTATACTGCTTGAATTTTTCAAGAATTTTAGCAATGTAATGTGACTGAGATAACGCATATCCCTGTGGTGTCTTTATAATTTTTACACCCAAAATTACATCGGCCACTCCAAGGTCCTTCATATCAAATCTAGAGGATAACATGTCCTTCATAGATTTTATTATGGCCTTATTATTTCCTAGGATCAGTAAATCATCAACATAGAGACAAATAATGACATATCCAACATCTATATATTTTATATAGACGCATTTATCAGATTCATTTATTTTGAATCCATTTGATAACATTGTTTCATCAAATTTCTGATGCCATTGTTTTGGTGCTTGTTTAAGGCCATAAAGAAATTTTACTAATTTGCACACCTTATTTTCATTTCCTGGGCTTAGAAACCCTTCTGGTTGATGCATATATATTTCTTCTTCCAGTTCACCGTTCAAAAACGGAGTTTTCACATCCATTTGGTGTATTTCCAAATTCAATATAGATGCGATTGCAATAAGCATCCTAATTGATGTTATTCTGGTAACTGGAGAGTATGTATCAAAGTAATCCAGATCTTCCTTCTGTCTGAATCCTTTTATTACAAGTCTTGCTTTATACTTGTCTATTGAGCCGTCAGCCTTTAGTTTCTTCTTAAATATCCATTTATGTCCTAGTGGTTTTGATCCTTTAGGGAGATCCACTAGTTCCCACGTATGGTTTTGTAGAATGGATTCAATCTCACTATTGACGGCTTCTTTCCAATAAGGAGCATCGGGAGATGACATTGCTTGTTGATAAGTTAGAGGTTCATTTTCTATCATATATGCATAGAAATCAGGTCCAAAGGATTTTGAGGTCCTTTGTCGCTTGCTCCTTCTCGGTTCCTCTATCTCAGTTTCATCATTCATTTTTCTTTGATCAGTATTATCCTCGGGAGTATCTGGATCTCTTGGCCTCTTTTGAACACTTGTTTCAAAAGAGGTTTTTAGAGGATAAATGTGTTCAAAGAATCTTGAATTTCGAGACTCGATAATGGTGTTTTCATGAATGTCATCAATTTCAGATTTGTACACCAAAAATCGATATGCACTATTATTATGAGCATATCCAATGAATATGCAATCTATAGTCTTCGGTCTCATTTTGACCTTTTTCGGTTTTGGAATTTCTACTTTGGCAAGACACCCCCACACTTTTATGTATTTGTAGGATGGCGGTCTGTTTTTCCAAAGTTCATGGGGAGTCTTGGACGTTTTCTTTCATGGTATTTTATTCAAAATATAATTTGCCGAAAGAATAGCTTCTCCCCAAAAATTATCTGGCAAGCCAGAGCTTATTAGTAAGGCATTCATCATTTCTTTAAGAGTTCTATTCTTCCGTTCGGCTATACCGTTGGATTGAGGTGAATAAGGAGTTGTAGTTTGTTGTATTATACCATGCTCAGCACAGAATTCCTCAAATGGAAACTCATATTCTCCTCCTCTATCACTTCTTAAAGCTTTAATTTTTCTGTTGAGTTGATTCTCAACATCTGCCTTATACTGTTTAAACATATCGTATGCCTCATCCTTGCTTCTAAGGAGATATACATGGCAGTATCTTGTACAATCATCTATAAATGTGATGAAGTACCTTTTTCCTTCTCTAGTTTGACACATTTTCAAGTCGCATACATCAGTATGTATTAAGTCTAGAGGTTTGGTTTCTCTTTCAACATGATGAAATGAGGTAGTTGTCAATTTGGCTTCCGCGCAAATTTGACATTTGTAATTTGAATCAATTCTACATTTAGGTATGAATTCTAGATTGATCAGTTTTTGTAAAGTATCAAAATTCACATGACCTAGTCTAGAATGCCATAGATTAGGAGAGTCAACCATATAAGCAGAAGATTCAATTTTATTCATATCATTGTTTGGTACAACAGTGGTTACATTAGCCTTAAATAGACCATCACATACATAACCCTTTCCTATGTACACTCCATTCTTAGACAAAACAAATTTATCAGCCACAAATGTCAGTTTGAAGCCATTCTTGCTGAGCAACGATCCTGAAATTAGATTTTTGCGAATTTCTAGAACATGGAGAACATCATTTAGAGTGAGTTCTTTTCCAGAAGTCAATTTCAGCACAATCTTTCCCTTGCCTTCGACCTTTGATGTGGACGAGTTACCCATAAATAGTTGTTCTTCATTAGTAGCACTTTTGTAGTTTGTGAAAATCCACTTATTTGCGCATATATGCCTAGTGGCTTTAGTGTCTACAAACCACTCCTTGTTGTTGCCAACAAGGTTGCATTCTGAAACAACTGCACACAGGTCCATTTCAGAAACACCGTTTGAAACATCCACCACATTTGCTTCTGATTTCTTCTTTTTGGGTGGGCCGCGACATTCTGCTGCTTTATGACCCTTCTTTCCACAATTATGGCATGACCCTTTGAATTTCTTGGACTTCTTAGGTTGGTTGTCATGTTTTTTCTTATTGGACTTGTCCGTCTCGACAATGTTTGCTTTGGCAACCACATTTTGAGAAATCTTCTTTTCAGAATTTCTATTATCTTCCTCAATTCTCAATCGAACTACAAGTTCCTCCATTGTCATTTCTTTGTGCTTGTGCTATAGGTAGTTCATGAAGTCCTTCCACGATGGAGGAAGCTTCTCAATAGCAGCGGCAACGTGAAAAGATTCGCTAAGTGTCATCTTTTCATCTTCTAGTTGACGAATGATAAGTTGCAGTTCTTGAATTTGGTTGATCACAGCTTTTGTATCAACCATTTTGAAGTCAAGAAATTTCCCAGCGATGAATTTCTTCATGCCTGCATCTTCAGTTTTATATTTCTTTTCCAAAGCCAACCAGAGTTGTTTGGATGTTGCAACAGTGCAGTACACGTTGTATAGACTGTTGTCGAGGCCATTCAAGATGTAGTTTTTACACATGAAATCAGAATTTTTCCAAGTAGTAAGGGCTTCAATTTTAATTGGATCTGGTTCCAATTCTGCAACGACTAGAGCATCTTCTGTGAGATACTTTGCTAGGCCCAATGTTGTCAAGTAAAATAGCATCTTTTGCTGCCAACGTTTGAAGTCCGCTCCGATGAACTTTTCTGGACTTTCACCGTGAGGCAGTGCCATTGGCGTAACCATGGGTGCAAAAGGATTGGTTACAGGTGGTGTTGGCGCAGTAGGACCACTATTATTCTTAGCCATTATCGTTTTCTGCAAAACGACAATACTGTTTCAAGATTGTTGTTCGTAACAATGTAAATGGAGTACGAACTTGATAGTAATCAATAAATTGTCACTATCCAATTGTCACGTCAAGAAGCCTTACTAGTTTGAAACAGAGTCAAAAGTAGTAACGGCTAAAAGCGTGACCAGTTCTGCAAAAGCACAAAACTGTCGCAAAGCAAAGATTTGAGAGGAGTACCTATCAGAAATGCCCGAGTCCAGAGTAAATCTGTTTCCTTGAAACAGTATTGCTCCCTCTACGGCGCTGAAGGTTATTGAGAAACTGTCTCCCAAAATAAAACGGACCGATCTATGCAATTTGAAGCGCTTTCAAGAGCAGAGCAACAATGAACGCAAGAGAGTAATTTTAGAACAGCTTTACAGAGAAGAGAGTGCAGATTTTTCTGGTGATTTTCTTTGGTCTGTCATGAAGCCTTTATATAGTGGCCAGGGGGTGTTATCCGGGCAGATGCGACTGTCCGTACGGGCGTGGGTGCGTCAGTTGGGCCGAGCGTGAAAGGAATCAGGCACACCTGTTCGCTGTGCAAGCGAACAGGCGCAGCCGCTCCGTTCAAAACAAATCCGTTTAACCGCAACAGGCCTGAGCGGGTTAGCAGCCCACGGAAATCAGGAGAGCCCAAGAGCCCCAAGGCCCAAGGCCCTATCTTTGACATTTTAATATTTATTATGAAGGCCTAATGCCTACATAGCCCCATTCACTCAATGCTTCATGTGCTTATTTCTTTTGTTTTTAAAAAGCATAATGGGCTTTGGTATATATGGAGATATATTCACAAATCACACACAATGTGGGACTTATATTTCTCCAATACCTCTCAACCCCTTCTTCCCAATCTTCTCATTTATTTCCAACAATCCCCCACATGAATGAGAGATTTCTTTTTGTTCTTAAAATATTGTGAGACATTTAACGTATCGGTAAAAGTAGCACAATGGCCTTGAACTTTTCCTAGTGTTTATCGTTATAACCTACTGGCGAATCAGTGGACTAGATTGTCTTTGAACTGTAAGCCTTTTGTGTAAGTCTATAAAGATTACACACGTTAACTGTTTCTTAACCCCTTGGTTCTCTGTTTGTGTTCGTTTTTGCCATGAACACCTACTTGGTCTCATGAGTGTTTAAAGAATTCGACCTTACAATTCTTTTTGAAGCGGCGCCTTCAAACTCACGTAGGTGATTCTAAAGAGTACCCTGTAATACTCCACTTGGGTCTTTTATAACACCACAATATAGACATCATTAAAAGCTAAACTTATCCTATTCTCCGACGGGTAGTGCACTGACTTATCATAGGAATGGTTTGTATTTTAACAGTGCTATTTAAGTTTATCTTTAAACTTAGTTGTCCCTTTGAACCTAGATCTTGGGATCTCCAGTCAACTAGGTGGGGTTTCCATTTAGAAAAACTTTTTAGATCATAGGTCTTAAACCCATTCCCATCGATAAGGTTTTGAACTTTCTCTCTAGGCAAGCCTTTAGTTAGTGGATCCGCAATGTTATCCTTTGACCTTACATAGTCTATAGTGATAACTCCATTAGAGAGAGGTTGTCTTATGGTTTTATGCCTACGACGAATATGTCTAGAATTACCATTATACAATGTACTATTCGCCCTTCCTATAGCAGATTGACTATCACAATGTATACATATTGGAGGTACTGGTTTTTCCCAATTTGGAATATCCTCTAAAAACCCCCTAAGCCAATCTGCTTCTTCCGCGGCATTATCTAGAGCAATGAACTCAGATTCCATTGTTGACCTTGCTATGCAAGTCTGTTTGGATGATTTCCAAGAAATAGCTCCATTTCCTAATGTAAACACATATCCACTTGTGGATTTTGTGTCATTTGAGCCTGTTATCTAATTGGCATCACTATATCCTTCTATTACTGAAGGATACCTATTATATTGCAACACATAGTTTTGTGTGTACTTTAGATATCCTAGGACTCTGATTATTGCTTTCCAATGATTTTTACCAGGATTGCTGGTATATCTACTTAGCTTTCTTATAGCGTACGCAATATCAGGCCTAGTGCAATTCATGAAATACATAATACTTCCCAGTATACGAGAGTATTCAAGCTGATATATACCATCACCAGTGTTCTTTACCCAATTTTGGTTCATATCTACTGGTGATTTTGAAGTAGTTTTATTTTACTGCTTGAATTTTTCAAGAATTTTAGCAATTTAATGTGACTGAGATAACGCCTATCCCTATGGTGTCTTTATAAATTTTACACCCAAAATTACATCGGCAACTCCTTGGTCCTTCATATAAAATCTAGAGGATAACATGTCCTTCGTAGATTTTTGTATCACCCCGTATGTTGAATAACTTGTTATAATATAAATCAAGGCAGAATTAAATTTTAAAATCTGAATCAGGGGAAACGGGCTATGCCATTACGTTCGTCTCGGAAAAATACGCGAGATAGAGTCCGAAATTTCGTGAATCGGAGTCCGTATGTCCGAGATATGGGCTTTAGAAGTTTCACGAAAAATCAGAAAACGAAACAGATTTCAAAATTGCAGAATATGGGCTAGGCGGGAAAATTCCCGCCCAGACCAGGTCGACCTGGGAGTCGACCTGGGGGTCGACCTGGTTGTCGATCTCCCCACCAGGTCGACTAGGGTGTCGACCCTAGTGTCGACCTGGGGGTCGACCTCCCTGGTCGAGCCCAGGTGACCTGGGTGCACTGATTTGGGATCTGGGCTGTGTTTTGGTGGCTAGTGACGGGATCTGACGGCTCTAATCTGATTTAGGGTTAATCTAATGGCCTAAAACACCTAACTACTCTTATAAATACAACCTAATCCTACCCTAAAACTCATTAAAATTGGAGACAACGTCGTCATGCCGTCAAAATGCAACTAGAAGGAGCCACCAACAAATTAAAGAGGAAGATAGCTTCTCAAATCAACTTCTAATCAACTCTAGCAACTTAATCTTCTTCTTAGGAGTGCTAATCAACAAGTTGTGAGTTTCTATAGCCTTAATGACCAATTATTGAAATGATTATGATAGGATATAATGAGGTTATGGCTATGAATGTGGATCAATGCAAGTTATGTTATTATATGCTATGTGTTAATGATGTTATGCAAGTTATGCAAGTTATATGCTATGTGTTAATGATGTTATGCAAGTTATGCAAGTCATATGCTATGTGTTCATGATGTTATGCAAGTTATGCAAGTCATATGTTATTTGATCATGATGTTATGCAAGTTATGCAAGTCATATGCTATGTGATCATGATGTTATGCAAGCTATGCAAGTTTTAGGCTATGTGTTCATGATGCTAGTTATGCAAATCGCTATGATAAACATTGATCCATTATGACACCATGTTATGCAAGTTTGGTGTTTGATTATATGCAAGTTCATATATGATATGGTATGCAAGTTTGGTGTATGATTATATGCAAGTTCATATATGACATGTTATGCAAGTATGGTGTTTGATTATATGCAAGTAACATGTGTAAGTTTACACCTTTGTATGATATGCATACATATGCAAGTTAACCCCTTTGTATGTCACACATACATATGCAAGTTTACCCCTTTTGTATGACATAAGTAACTTATGCAAGTTAACCTCTTTATGACATATGTGATTCATGCAAGTTTGGGTTGATTATTTATGCTAGTTGGGTTTGATGCTATATGCATGTTGACACCTTTTAAACCCATGTTGATGCTAATGTTATGCAAGTTGAACCCATTGTATTTGTGATGAATCTTCCCTTTTATGTCATGTTAGCGAATTACGTGGGGAACGATGTGGTTAATATTCATGTTAATGAAATGGTGTGAAGTTGGTATGATTATGCATACCATAAAGTGGATGGACATAATTGAGTCAATTATTACATCGTTGAATTTGTAATTAATTAGGGATAATTAATACAAATTATGGGGGATTAATTAGGTGTAATTAATCGACTAAGACACGAGGTTGGACCCTTTTGTAGCATAAGACTGCCCGGAACCGACCGACAAATCCAGTGGCTACAAATGATTGGCCCAATGTGAGAGGTCTTAGGCACAAACTAAATACGTGACAAGTGTAAAGACACGAGGTTAGACTCGGTTATGGCGTAAGACTGCCCGGACCCGACCGGCAAATCCAGCTGCCATAAAAGATAGTCTAATGTGAGAGGTCTTTACAATGGTTACGTTCTTAATCAATTAAGAAACACTTAACCAGATAAGCATGTATTGGGCATGAGGGGTTAAGTGGGTGCCTTGGGTGGCATGTGGAAATTAAGTAAGTGCCTTGGGTGGCATGTGGAAATCTAGTGGGTTGCCTTGGGTGGCAATAGAAAATACGATTAGAATACTTAACCAAGTGGAAACATGTAATTAAACATGATTAAAGGGTTAAGTGGGATGCACTAGATAAAAGGGACAAGCTTAGGTGGTAGCTTGTGGGGGCACATTTCAACCAGTAACCCATATGTATGTTATTGGGCTCGACCCATGTCGAGGACGGGACACGCGTACTGGGCTTGACTATAAGAGGCCAAAACGGGTTAGCGGTGGCAACGCAAGTCCAATGGGTTTCATATGCGTGTGTGGACCCGGGCTGGTAGGTAAGACGTTGTTGCATCGTGTAGATATAAGCCGTGCACCGTTGGTTGTATTGGGTTGCCACTTTGGGGAGTGATACACCCCACTGTGGGGCCAGCACGGGTATCTACGGTAGGGAGCCGATCGCTTGGGAGTAGTGGGTACACCTAGTGGAGATAGGGGCAGACGGCACCTATGTAGTCAGCTAGGGGTACACGAAACTACTGGGTAAATTTTCTAAGTCCTTGGGTGGGATCAACCTTTAAGTAGGAATGATTGGTGTGGTGTAGTTAGTAATTACCCTTGGGTGGGTAGATGCGTCTTTACCGTTATCTTAGTTCATCCTATGTCTAGTTGGCTACTTAGTGTAGTCATTTATCCCCAGTCATCACCGTACCAAGTTTATATCATACCCTAATTACTTTAATGATTGTGTTGTTAAAGTTATAGGGCTCACTCAGACTTATGTCTGACCCCGTTGTTTTTATCTTTTTCCCCCTCAGGTCCTCAGGTTGGGCCTAGCACTAGTGGGCTTTGATCAGATTTCTTTATCTCTCTTTTGGAGCTTGGACCGTGATGTAAAGCCCAGCTTATCTTTTCTATTATGGCTATTAGTTATGTAGTGGGATTATGTACTTATGTTTTTATCAGGATGGATATTTAGTACTTGACTCTTTTATGGTGTTGTAACTAAACATGTTTATCTTCTGCTGCAATGAAATGATGTTTTAAGACTTCAAGTATTATTTATATCTGTCTTATTGTAATTTTTCTGTTCTATATTCACTTAAAATACTCCACTGAAGTTATGGCATTCCCTTAGTGAGTGACCTTAGCGGGTGTGGGGTGTTACACGTGGTATCAGAGCTGAAGGTTACCGGAACAGATAAAATTTTTAGAAAACTTTTTTTTCTAAAAACATTTTTGGAAGAAGTATTTTCAAAAACATGTCTTTAAAGAGAAAAGTTTTTGAAAGAAAAGCATAATCCCCAATAGCCATATCTTTATCTTTCGAATTCTCCGTTTTGAATCTTTCCTTTTTCGTTTCAGCATGGCTGAAGATGTTAACTTTCCGGAGGGTGTGACGATACCAGTATGGTATAGGAGATTGATGGAGGCTAGGGCCGCCACTGCGGGTCCAGCAAATGTTCCTCCACCAACAGTAGCACCCGATCTTCCTCCTCCTCCTCCTCGCACGGATACTTTTGCTAAGACTTGCAAGGAATTTAAGGCTATGGGAGGGAAACCTTTTCAAGGATCAGAAACTTTTGTGGAAGCTAGAGATTGGCTTAAGGAGGTGGAAGAGTTGATAGACATCTTTGAGATGGAAGAAGGAAAGAAAGTCAAGTTAGCTGCTTGGTTAATGAAGGGAGAGGCCTCGTTCTGGTGGGAGGTCACTAATGGAGAGCGCCCTGTTGACTCTTGGGCGGATTTCAGGCAAAGATTTGTGGCAAAGTTTCTCTCAAGGGTGGAGGAAAACTTGTATATGGAAAGGTTCTTGACTCTAAAGCAAGGAAACCTATCAGTGAAGGAATATGTCAACAAGTTTAATCAATTGGCAAGGTTTGGCATAGACATGGTAAATACACCTGAGAAGAAAGCTTTGAGGTTCGTTAAGGGCTTGAATGAACCAATGCATGGATTGGCTATGACTCACATCCCTATGGGGGCCACCTTTGAGAAGCTAGTAGACATGGCACTCATGCATGAGGAAGAGAAGGGTCCCAATGCTAATAAGGCACCCGAGAAGAAAGGAGATCAAAAGAGACCTCGACAGCAACAGCAAAACAAGGGTGGGAATGGTAACGGTGGCAAGGGAAAGAAGAAGTGCTTCAATTGCGGGACACCAGGCCACCTAAGCATAGATTATCGGAAGAAGAAGAAGACTGGCTGCTTCCACTGTGGCGAAGCAGGGCATCTAGTGAAGGACTGCCCTAAGAAGGGGCAAAGGACGGGATCTACCTCAGGAGGACAGGTGCAAGCTCTTATGGCACCGGGTCAGGCAAGGGGGCAAGTTCAGGCTCTCGCGGTTCCACCGATTCAGGAAAGAGGTAGAACTATTTCCGTTGAAAGTCTGGTTTTTCTGTTTGATCATCCTGTCCGTACATTGTTTGACTCTGGCGCATCGCATTCGTTTATCTCATCATCATTAGTTGAGTCACTGCACTTAGACACCAGTCTAGTAGATGATCCCTTGGTTGTTTCAAACCCAATTGGGGGCTCCACTTATTTGTCCATGATATGTTTGGGTTTGAAGATTTCTATACTTAGCGTTGAATTTAGATGTGATGCTTTTGTTTTGGGCTTCACGGGCTATGGGTTGATTTTGGGCATGGACTGGTTATCCAGTAATGGTGCCGTTCTTGATTGCGAAAGGAGAGTTGTTAGGCTCATGACCCGCTTGGGGAACACTCTCGAGATCTCTTGTAATCCCATGGATTCTGTTATGCTAAGTTATCTTGAATCGCTTGACGCTTCGGTCGAGAGTTTGCGATCTGTTAGAGTGGTCCAGGAATACTCGGATGTGTTTGAGGAGGTGAAGGGCTTACCTCTGAAGCGGGAGATAGACTTCCGAATATACCTGGTGGACAATGCTAAACCAGTATCGTTACCAGTGCGCCACATGGCTCCTCGTGAGAGGAGGGAACTCCATAAGCAAGTAGGGGAGTTGCTTGAGAAGGGGTTCATAAGACGAAGTATATCGGAGTGGGGTGCTCCAGTTGTTTTTGCCACGAAGGCGGATGGGTCCCTCAGACTTTGTGTAGACTATAGAGAACTCAACAAGCTCACAAAGAAGAATAAACACCCATTGCCGAGGATTGATGATCTCTTTGATCAGTTGGTTGGCGCCTCAGTATTTTCGCAGTTGGACTTGGCCACGGGGTTTCACCAGTTGAGAGTGGCTGAGGATAGCATAGACAAGACTGCTTTTAGGACTCCGGTTGGTTTCTATGACTGGCTTGTGATGCCATTTGGTTTGACGAACGCCCCTGCATACTTTGTTGATTTGATGAGTAGGGTGTTCAGGGAGTTCCTTAATAAGTTCGTGGTGGTCTTTGTGGATGACATCTTAGTCTTTTCTAAGAGTGAAGAAGAGCATGCCCTACATCTTAGGGAAGTGTTGGAGACTCTTCGAGCACATAGCCTTAAGGCTAAATTCTCTAAATATCACTTCTGGAGGAAGGAAGTGCGGTTCTTGGGGCACGTGGTCTCCAAGGAAGGGATAGCTGTGGATCCCGCGAAGGTAGTGTCCATCCAAGATTGGAAGGTTCCGAAGAATGCTACCGAGGTGAGGAGTTTCTTGGGGTTGGCTGGCTACTATAGGAAATTTATCAAGGACTTTGCGAAGATATCAGCCCCATTAACTCGCTGGACGATGAAGAATCTAGTCTTCGTATGGGACGTAGATTGTGATGATGCGTTCCGACGGTTAAAGAGAGCTTTAACCACAGCTCTAGTCTTAGTGTTGCCAGATGGGAGTAAGCCATTTGTTGTCTATACTGATGCTTATGGGATAGGACTGGGCGCAGTCTTAATGCAAGAGGGAAGGGTAATAGCCTACGGTGGAAGGCAGTTGAGAAAGCATGAGAAAAATTACCCTACCCATGATTCAGAGTTGGCCGCTATTGTTTTTGCGCTTAAGATTTGGCGCCATTATCTTCTTGGCGAGAGGTTCGAATTGTTCGCTGACCACAAATCATTGAAGTATTTTTTTCTCAGAAGGATTTGAACTTGAGACAACAAAGGTGGATGGAGTTCTTAGCATCATATGATTTCGAGATAACGTATACCCCTGGCAAGGGTAACGTGGTGGCGGACGCCTTGAGCAGAAAAAAGTTGTCCTTGAGTCCATTGTTCGTGGAACGACGAAGCTTGGAATTTATCTCGATGTTTGATTTCAGACCTTCCGGTTTGCTAGCATCCTTGGAGGTCAGACCTACTCTTTTGGGACGGATTGGCGAGGCACAGCGGGACGACCCACAGTTGGTTGAGTTGGTAGAGAGGCTCATAAGGGGGGAGTCATCCAGCCATTTGAGTAGGTACACCCTAGACGATAGGGGGTGCTTGCGTAGAGACGGTAGACTTTGCGTACCGCAAGACGAGGGTTTGAGGAAGGCTATTCTTGATGATGCACACCGTTCTAGGATGACCATTCATCCCGGTGGGGCAAGATGTACCAGGACATGAAGCGAGTTTCTTTTGGGCCGGTATGAAGAAAGATGTGGCCGAGTATGTCGCTAGATGCTTGGTGTGCCAACAAGTGAAAGCGGAGCAAAAGAAACCTGGTGGGTTGCTTCACCCATTGGAAGTTCCGCAATGGAAGTGGGATAGCGTCTCGATGGATTTTATTGATGGGTTACCTAGATCGATGAAGGGTAATACGGGAATTTGGGTTGTGGTAGACAGACTTACTAAGAGTGCCCATTTCATACCCGTAAAGAGCAAGAGGACTGCTCCATGGCTAGCTTCAGTTTATCTTCGAGAGATAGTTCGATTGCATGGGGTACCCTCTAGCATAGTGAGCGATCGAGATCCTATCTTCACTAGCGAGTTTTGGAAGAGTTTGCAAGAAGCAGTGGGGACTCAGTTGTGTCTGAGCACCGCATATCATCCTCAGACGGACGGCCAGACCGAGAGGATGAATCGTGTTCTGGAAGACCTTTTGAGGCTTTGTATCTTGGATTTTGGAGGTACATGGGAAGAGCATCTTCCATTGGTGGAGTTCGCGTATAATAACAGCTTTCAGTCCAGTATTGGTATGGCTCCTTTCGAAGCTCTTTATGGATGGCCTTGTCGATCACCTACATGTTGGTGGGAATCTACGGATAAGATTTTGCTTGGGCCTGATATGGTTAGAGAGACTTCGGAAAAGATTGATTTGATTCGAAGAAAGATGAAAGCGGCACAAGACAGGCCGAAATCTTATGCGGATAAGAGGAGGACGGATCTTGAGTTTGATGTTGGGGACATGGTCTTTGTCAAAGTATCTCCATTACGGAATGTTGTTCGCTTTGGGTCCGTTGGGAAGTTAGCTCCAAGATTTGTGGGACCGTTTCCTATTAAGGAAAGGATTGGACGGATGGCATATAGAGTGGATTTGCCCGACAGACTTAGTGGTGTACATGACGTATTCCATGTGTCACATTTGAGGAAGTGCCTACATGAGACCGTAGAGGTGGTAGAGCCGAGCTTGCTTAGAGAAGTGGAGGTAGAGCGTGATGCAACTATTCGACGAGCTCCTATTCGCATCCTTGGGTCATAGATTAGGAAGTTGAGAAACAGAGAGGTTCGACTAGTCAAAGTGCAATGGGGAGAGGATGAGAGCAATGCTACTTGGGAGACAGAAGCGAAGATGCGTTCACTATACCCATTCCTTTTTGAGGGTATGTCTTTTAACTTCTCCTTTACCGTTTGTCTAGTACTTATCTTATCTTTAGTATGTCCTCTCATTAGTATCTTTGACCTTTAGATAGGGTAAACCTATGGTTGAAACAAGTGTTTGAGACATGTTATGTTTGATGGATGCGTGTGGATGCAAGTGGTTGCTAGTGGTTGCTCGTGGATGCATATACACACACTTTAGACACTAGATCGGCTCAGTCACTTCATATTGCATATTGCATATAACTGTGTGTAGGTAGCTATATTAATGGATGTATAATGGTTGTGTTATCATATGGATGATGCATTTTGGTGAATGATTGTGCACTCATGTAGAAATAGTATGTGTCGATAGAGTTCTTTCGCATACATATTGGATGCATGGCACTATCATGGTTTGCATTAAGGAGGTCAACTGAATCAGTAGACCGCCTGATTTTGTATTAGAAAGGGAACATATACACACACTCTTTGCATATGTTCATACAGCATTAGAAACTTTAAGGACAATGGACGCCAGTGTTTGTGGTTGGTTGTTTGGTTGGTAGGATACGTTCTTCTTGACTTAGAGATTTCGGGGACGAAATCCTTTAAGTAGGGGAGAATGTAACACCCCGTATGTTGAATAACTTGTTATAATATAAATCAGGGCAGAATTAAATTTTAAAATCTGAATCAGGGGAAACGGGCTATGCCATTGCGTTCGTCTCGGAAAAATACGCGAAATAGAGTCCAAAATTTCGTGAATCGGAGTCCATATGTCCGAGATATGGGCTTTAGAAGTTTCACGAAAAATCAGAAAACGAAACAGATTTCAAAAATGCAGAATATGGGCTAGGCGGGAAAATTCCCGCCCAGACCAGGTCGACCTGGGAGTCGACCTGGGGGTCGACCTGGGTGTCGACCTGCCCACGAGGTCGACTAGGGTGTCGACCCTAGTGTCGACCTGGGGGTCGACCTCCCTGGTCGAGCCCAGGTGACCTGGGTGCACTGATTTGGGATCTGGGCTGTGTTTTGGTGGCTAGTGACGGGATCTGACGGCTCTAATCTGATTTAGGGTTAATCTAATGGCCTAAAACACCTAACTACTCTTATAAATACAACCTAATCCTACCCTAAAACTCATTAAAATTGGAGACAACGTCGTCACGCCGTCAAAATGCAACTAAAAGGAGCCACCAACAAATTAAAGAGGAAGATAGCTTCTCAAATCAACTTCTAATCAACTCTAGCAACTTAATCTTCTTCTTAGGAGTGCTAATCAACAAGTTGTGAGTTTCTATAGCCTTAATGACCAATTATTGAAATGATTATGATAGGATATAATGAGGTTATGGCTATGAATGTGGATCAATGCAAGTTATGTTATTATATGCTATGTGTTAATGATGTTATGCAAGTTATGCAAGTTATATGCTATGTGTTAATGATGTTATGCAAGTTATGCAAGTCATATGCTATGTGTTCATGATGTTATGCAAGTTATGCAAGTCATATGTTATGTGATCATGATGTTATGCAAGTTATGCAAGTCATATGCTATGTGATCATGATGTTATGCAAGCAATGCAAGTTTTAGGCTATGTGTTCATGATGCTAGTTATGCAAATCGCTATGATAAACATTGATCCATTATGACACCATGTTATGCAAGTTTGGTGTTTGATTATATGCAAGTTCATATATGATATGGTATGCAAGTTTGGTGTATGATTATATGCAAGTTCATATATGACATGTTATGCAAGTATGGTGTTTGATTATATGCAAGTAACATGTGTAAGTTTACACCTTTGTATGATATGCATACATATGCAAGTTAACCCCTTTGTATGTCATACATACATATGCAAGTTTACCCCTTTTGTATGACATAAGTAACTTATGCAAGTTAACCTCTTTATGACATATGTGATTCATGCAAGTTTGGGTTGATTATTTATGCTAGTTGGGTTTGATGCTATATGCATGTTGACACCTTTTAAACCCATGTTGATGCTAATGTTATGCAAGTTGAACCCATTGTATTTGTGATGAATCTCCCCTTTTATGTCATGTTAGCGAATTACGTGGGGAACGATGGGGTTAATATTCATGCTAATGAAATGGTGTGAAGTTGGTATGATTATGCATACCATAAAGTGGATGGACATAATTGAGTCAATTATGTACATCGTTGAATTTGTAATTAATTAGGGATGATTAATACACATTATGGGGGATTAATTAGGTGTAATTAATCGACTAAGACACGAGGTTGGACCCTTTTGTAGCATAAGACTGCCCGGAACCGACCGACAAATCCAGCGGCTACAAATGATTGGCCCAATGTGAGAGGTCTTAGGCACAAACTAAATACGTGACAAGTGTAAAGACACGAGGTTAGACTCGGTTATGGCGTAAGGCTGCCCGGACCCGACCGGCAAATCCAGCTGCCATAAAAGATAGTATAATGTGAGAGGTCTTTACAATGGTTACGTTCTTAATCAATTAAGAAACACTTAACCAGATAAGCATGTAGTGGGCATGAGGGGTTAAGTGGGTGCCTTGGGTGGCATGTGGAAATTAAGTAAGTTCCTTGGGTGGCATGTGGAAATCTAGTGGGTTGCCTTGGGTGGCAATAAAAAATACGATTAGAATACTTAACCAAGTGGAAACATGTAATTAAACATGATTAAAGGGTTAAGTGGGATGCACTAGATAAAAGGGACAAGCTTAGGTGGGTAGCTTGTGGGGGCCCATTTCAACCAGTAACCCATATGTATGTTATTGGGCTCGACCCATGTCGAGGACGGGACACGCGTACTGGGCTTGACTATAAGAGGCCAAAACGGGTTAGCGGTGGCAACGCAAGTCCAACGGGTTTCATATGCGTGTGTGGACCCGGGCTGGTAGGTAAGACGTTGTTGCATCGTGTAGATATAAGCCGTGCACCATTGGTTGTATTGGGTTGCCACTTTGGGGAGTGATACACCCCACTGTGGGGCCAGCACGGGTATCTACGGTAGGGAGTCGATCGCTTAGGAGTAGTGGGTACACCTAGTGGAGATAGGGGCAGACGGCACCTATGTAGTCAGCTAGGGGTACACGAAACTACTGGGTAAATTTTCTAAGTCCTTGGGTGGGATCAACCTTTAAGTAGGAATGACTGGTGTGGTGCAGTTAGGAATTACCCTTGGGTGGGTAGATGCGTCTTTACCGTTATCTTAGTTCATCCAATGTCTAGTTGGCTACTTAGTGTAGTCATTTATCCCCAGTCATCACCGTACCAAGTTTATATCATACCCTAATTACTTTAATGATTGTGTTGTTAAAGTTATAGGGCTCACTCAGACTTATGTCTGACCCCGTTGTTTTTATCTTTTCCCCCTCAGGTCCTCAGGTTGGGCCTAGCACTAGTGGGCTTTGATCAGATTTCTTTATCTCACTTTTGGAGCTTGGACCGTGATGTAAAGCCCAGCTTATCTTTTCTATTATGGCTATTAGTTATGTAGTGGGATTATGTACTTATGTTTTTATCAGGATGGATATTTAGTACTTGACTCTTTTATGGTGTTGTAACTAAACATGTTTATCTTCTGCTGCAATGAAATGATGTTTTAAGACATCAAGTATTATTTATATCTGTCTTATTGTATTTTTTCTGTTCTATATTCACTTAAAATACTCCACCGAAGTTAAGGCATTCCCTTAGTGAGTGACCTTAGCGGGTGTGGGGTGTTACAATTTTATTATGGCCTTATTATTTCCTAGGATCAGTAAATCATCAACATAGAGACAAACAATGACATATCCAACATCTATATATTTTATATAGACGCATTTATCTGATTCATTTATTTTGAATCCATTTGATAACATTGTTTCATCAAATTTCTGATGCCATTGTTTTGGTGCTTGTTTAATGCCATAAAGAGATTTTACTAATTTGCACACCTTATTTTCATTTCCTGGGCTTAGAAACCCTTCTAGTTGCTGCATAGATATTTCTTCTTCCAGTTCACCGTTCAAAAACGCAGCTTTCACACCCATTTGGTGTATTTCCAAATTTAATATAGATGCGATTGCAATAAGCATCCTAATTGATGTTATTCTCGTAACGGGAGAGTATGTATCAAAGTAATCCAGATCTTCCTTCTGTCTGAATCCTTTTATTACAAGCCTTGCTTTATACTTGTCTATTGAGCCATCATCCTTTAGTTTCTTCTTAAATATCCATTTATATCCTAGTGGTTTTGATCCTTTAGGGATATCCACTAGTTCCCACGTATGGTTTTGTAGAATGGATTCTATCTCACTATTGACGGCTTCTTTCCAATAAGGAGCATCGGGAGATGACATTGCTTGTTGATAAGTTAGAGGTTCATTTTCTATCATATATGCATAGAAATCAGGTCCAAAGTATTTTGAGGTCCTTTGTCGCTTGCTCCTTCTCGGTTCTTCTATCTCAGTTTCATCATTCATTTTTCTTTGATCAGTATTATTCTCGGGAGTATCTGGATCTCTTGGCCTCTTTTGAACACTTGTTTCAAAAGAGGTTTTTAGAGGATAAATGTGTTCAAAGAATCTTGCATTTCGAGACTCGATAATGGTGTTTTCATGAATGTCATCAATTTCAGATTTGTACACCAAAAATCGATATGCACTACTATTATGAACATATCCAATGAATATGCAATCTACAGCCTTCGGTCCTATTTTGACCTTTTTCGGTTTTGGAATTTCTACTTTGGCAAGACACCCCCACACTTTTAAGTATTTGTAGGATGGTGGTCTGTTTTTCCAAAGTTCATAGGGAGTCTTGGACGTTTTCTTTCGTGGTATTTTATTCAAAATATGATTTGCCAAAAGAATAGCTTCTCCCCAAAAATTATCTGGCAAGCCAGAGCTTATCAGTAAGGCATTCATCATTTCTTTAAGAGTTCTATTCTTCCGTTCGGCTATACCGTTGGATTGAGGTGAATAAGGAGCTGTAGTTTGGTGTATTATACCATGCTCAGCACAGAATTCCTCCAATGGAAACTCAAATTCTCCTCCTCTATCACTTCTTAAAACTTTAATTTTTCTGTTGAGTTGATTCTCAACTTCTGCCTTATACTGTTTAAACATATCGAATGCCTCATCCTTGCTTCTAAGGAGATATACATGGCAGTATCTTGTATAATCATCTATAAATATGATGAAGTACCTTTTTCCTCCTCTTGTTTGACACATTTTCAAGTCGCATACATCAGTATGTATTAAGTCTAGAGGTTCGGTTTCTCTTTCAACATGATGAAATGAGGTTCTTGTCAATTTGGCTTCAGCACAAATTTGACATTTGTAATTTGTATCAATTCTACATTTAGGTATGAATTCTAGATTGATCAGTTTTTGTAAAGTATCAAAATTCACATGACCTAGTCTAGAATGCCATAGATTAGGTGAGTCAACCATATAAGCAGAAGATTCAATTTTATTCATATCATTGTTTAGTACAACAGTGGTTACATTAGCCTTAAATAGACCATCACATACATAACCCTTTCTTATGTACACTCCATTCTTAGACAACACAAATTTATCAGCCACAAATGTCAGTTTGAAGCCATGCTTGCTGAGCAACGATCCTAAAATTAGATTTTTGCGAATTTCTGGAACATGGAGAACATCATTTAGAGTGAGTTCTTTTCCAGAAGTCAATTTCAGCACAATCTTTCCCTTGCCTTCGACCTTTGATGTGGACGAGTTACCCATAAATAGTTGTTCTTCATTAGTAGCACTTTTGTAGTTTGTGAACATCCACTTATTTGCGCATATATGCCTAGTGGCTCCAGTGTCTACAAACCACTACTTGTTGTTGCCAACAAGGTTGCATTCTGAAACAACTGCACACAGGTCCATTTCAGAAACACCGTCTGAAACATCCGCCACATTTGCTTCTGATTTCTTCTTTTTGGGTGGGCCGCGACATTCTACAGCTTT